>BSQZ01000103.1:817500-1050000 GCA_033239005.1 Lamellibrachia satsuma
TGTTACACTATTATGTAACACGATGTAGAAATGGACAAAACGGACAAGTCATAAGGGGGGGGGTGTCAATACATGCAATGTGTTTGAGATGTCAAATCACTTTACGTAACTTTAGTTAATTTTAATATACGAATAACATATGTTGGTGATTTAATCTTTGACACATACGATGGAACAATGCGATTTTTTCGCGTTTGTTGTGGGGGGGGTGGTGGGGGGTAAGTTAGATACATTCTCGATGATGTTATACTGGAAATGTATTGAGCAGTGCCTCGGATAGTTAACTCACCTGAACTTTCCGCACTGTTCGTACTCCTTGCGCACTATTTCCGTGACGGCTCTGTCCACCTCCGGATCGTCTTCATCCGCCTTCTTCCAGAAGCGTCTGTTCACAACGACCAAGATATATTTAATGGTAATAAAACTAAAAAAAACTTAATTTGGCCATATTCTGATTTCTAGTTAATATTTCCACTGGTTTTAAACTAAACTAAACTCTGGTTTTCAATATCAACAAAACCATTCATACACATTGTGGACTGATTTGGTTGTTGTTTCATATATGGATACATACATTCAAAATGGCCACCAAAGTAACCCAATTTCACTATAATCCCGCTTCTCTGACAGCTTTTTTATTATAAGAAAAGTTACGAAAGGTACGTAGTTTGATGATGCGGGGAGCTATTAAACAAGAAAGAGAAAAGAGTGAAATAGAAAAATATGTTAAGCTGTGTTTTATAAAGTTCTTGTTCCAGCCACTTACCCGGCATTGAGGTAGAACACTTACCCGGCATTGAGGTAGAACACTTACCCGGCATTGAGGTAGAACACTTACCCGGCATTGAGGTAGAACACCTGCAGCCAGATCCAAGCGAGGACAATACATATCGTGGAGAGGGGGAAGCCGAAGATCATCCAAGACGTGAACGTTATGGGAGATTCCATATGGTGTTCCTCGTAAATACTGCAAGTAAAACAGATCGTTTTTTACCTCGTCTGCACTTTCTCTTTATCTGCCCTGTAAATAAATAAATAGTCATTCAAAACAATTGTAATATTTAATTTTCCTGTAATTTAGTTATTTATTTTTACTTAAACTTTAATAAAAAGCACGTCGAGTAGATTTTAACTAGATTTGGCGTTATATGAGTGTAATTTTATTAGTTTTATTATTTGTGTTTTAAATCACTACCCAACGTGTACATGACCTCTTATTTAACCGAAGCCGAAACTAGCGGAATCTGCGAGGTCCTTTCTTAAAATAGTATGCTTCATAAAACGGGGACGACTCGTGAATAATGAGCATAATTCGTCAATTTCGACTGATCTGGAGTATTTGTAACTGGTCAGTAGACGTCGGAACCGGGACCTGTTGGGTTCAGTCCCAATATTTTATCGGGGATCCGAGTATATATGCGCATGCCTCCCATCGCAAAATTCAGCCCATAGATAGCTACTGGCTTCCGATGCCTGCACAATTACATTGTGTTGTACGAAACCCACAACCGGCTGCGAATTAGTCAGCCAATAAGAGCCGCTGCACATTTTCTTGAAGCCTACGGTTGGTAGCGGCTGGCTTCACGAAAATATGACTATGGAATCTCTCAGTCGTCATGGATGCCAAATCAATTATTCCCAGGTGACAGATTTACATCAATTGTACACGACGTAAACAACCGTGGCTACGTTTGCTGTGGTAGTAAGTGCAATCAAGTTTAAAATTCCGGAAATTCGTGTGGTCTGCCTCTTCGTCATCTCTTTTAATTCTCAAAGAAGAAACGACATAACATTAGATATAGGAATTGTTTAGCATACTGTAATTAAGAAAACGGATATACCCTATTTAACATCATGAACGGTAATAAAGGGCCTCTGAATACATTACTTCGTGGAAAAGAGACGAGTCATAATAACGTGACTCGTTAAGTTCGAAAAGGTCATCTCTACGAAGCGTAGAGTAGTAGCGACAAAGACGCGGCGAAGTTTATGCGAGTCACGGTCTCGCTTCGTCGCACATGTGTGAAGCGTTGATGGAATACGACCGCAGTATTGCGTAAAAAACTAATTGGCCAATAGCCAACTGATCTTTAGTGTAAAACCCTCGGGGGTTCTTCAAGCAAAACCTGTCATTTCGCATTAAAACATTAAAATAACTAAAAGTATACATGGAATTAAATAATAAAAGTAATAAATTAAATTAGGTGCACATGGAATTAAATAGTAAAACAATAATAAATTAATAAAAAAAATCAAGGCCGAGAGAAGTAGACACTGGAACTTACTCGTCGATGGCGTTCATGAAGACGAGGTTGGGCGGAGAGCCGGTGAGCGTGGCGACACCGCCGACGTTGGCCGAGTAGGCGATAGACAGTGCCAGACACTTACAGAAGTCGCTGTGGTCGTTGTCCTCCCCGTCCGTCGTCGTCGATTCGGCGGCTGTCGGGTCGGTCGAGCTGTAAACACGTGTGGGGGCCGTTCAGGGGTGTATCTCGTGGGGAGGGGCATTGGACCGTGCCTCCTTTAGCATAATTAAAAAAATCGTGTCTAACTTGTTGCGTAAAATAATAGGTAACTTAGCTTGCCTCCCCTTGAGACATTCTTCCGGGGCAGTTGTCTTGCAAACAACTTAGTTTAGTGTGAAACTCGAGGTGTGGGAAAGATTTGATGGAGATCGGGTGAGAAGAGTTAATGTACGATGGGTAGATGGGTAGATGGCTACGATTACCTCTAGCAGGGAGATGATATATTGTATATGGTCAGTGTCTCGTCTTGTGCTGTAGTCAGACTTCCTAATGTTAGATGCTTATGGATACAATTAACATGTTCCGTTCAATATATCCCCTCGTGCGTGCGGGTGTGCGTGTGTGTTCGCGCGTCATCCGAAATTCGCTGTTTTGGATGGCAACCTTGTTGAATCTTGCTCAAGTCATTTGCGGGTAAAGACCTTAACCTGCTTTTATTTAGTTTGAATTTAGGCGAGTCATACTACAACTTGTCATGCTTTACGCGAATCTGCCTACCTCTCGTCTGGAGTGATCATTTGCATAGGTATCACTGAAGCTCCGTTGCTGTCCTTTTCGAAACCTGTAAAACAACAGAGCATACTGCACGACGCGGCAAGCAAAGACGACACCCGCATCGCAATTACACCAAAGTTCCGCTGAGTCAGTGCTACGACGACTATTCTAGGCTTCGGAAAATGCTAAGGACATTTGTTTCAGTAACATTTAAATGTAGGCCTATTTATGTAAAAATGGTGTTAAGGTATACATATTTATTTATGGACACACGTGAGCGAGGCAGTTTGTGTCCACATTTGTCAGCATCGTTAATCTTATTCGTAGAGAGCGTTCAACGGTGTCACAAATTTTACAAGACACTCATATCATGTTACGTATTATTTGCTTTGACCAGGAACCATGAAGCTACTTGGGTAGATGATGTCTTATTAATTTAATTTTTTTGTAAATCATTTAACAATAATGTGTTAATGTAATTCCCAGTTTCTTGCCCATAAATGTAACCGGTAATATATTCATTGGATATCTAACTTAGGATTGCAACAGAGGGTTTTTGAAAAGCGGACATTAGACGACTCGTGAATGATGTGATTCGTCTATGTAAAAAGCATACAGCTGTCAATGTCGCTATTGAAAGGAAAGAGTGCGAACGTCTGCGGCGCGAACACCCGTCATAGGCATTGGCATCTCGAAAGATAATGGAGCTGCGCCGTTCTTTCCTTAGCAACCTTCTTTTAATTCTTATAAAAAGTGGCATCAGTGTTTCACTTCGTAGCATCGCGACGAAGCGACGACAGTGGCACGCCAAGTGACGCTAATGTGGGTCGCGGACACGCTCCGACGCTGCTAAGGGGTTTTGTAAATAACAAAACTAAAATAATATTTTCCTTTGTGGATATAACATGCATTACATCAACATTTCGACCGGAAAAATTCTCTCAAAATGATTTTCCAATTTTATTATCCGAGTGGATCCTTGACCCATCCACCGACATGCGATTTTTTTATTATTTGAATTTTTTATTTATTCAAAAGACCCCTATAGGGCTCCGTCCGCGTTGATAGAATACGTTCGCAATGCGATACAATAACTAATGTAACCCATACACTATATACTACTTATCGTTTCTGAGCGTGGGATATCTGGTTGTCAGAAAAACGCTCCCGAGACGATCACATATTTAGCCAACGTTGATTAAATAAACATCATTGTACAACTTTTAAAAAAAAATGGTAGAATAAAATATTCACTGCTGTTTTGGCGCATTCGTAGAAGTGGCAAGACGGATCACAAAACCAAAACACGTCGTATTGAACTATTCGGTAGACAACAAAGGACCCTGTCAGAAGGCCACTTTGCACGTGATGTTCTGTAGTGCACTGCGTGATTATATAAAGCTACACCAACATGTCGTTTGTGCGACCTTAATCAAGGATCTGTTTACGTTTGACGTATTTCGCAACTGATGATCGAGATATGATCTAAGCCATGCGTATTGAGGGCACCCGGCCTACGCAATTGTATTCATGAAACCGCACAAGTCGTAAACAACATCACGCTCGAGTAAGTCAAACATCTGGCCGCCCTTAAGTCCAGTTCACGTCCACAAACGCCGAAAACCCCGCTGAGGTGAAGAATACCGACTTCAAATCCTGACTGCATCTTCACTGATAGAGGTGTTGTGTCACCCAATAGCGTCGCGTAACCAAAACACCGCGTCACCCCATGGTGGTCCGTAGTCAATAAATAACCCCCACGCGACACCCGAGTCGGTTTGAGCTCGCATACCTGTGGTTACCCCAGAACAAAGGCATGCGACAAGTCGCTGCTCCGATGACGTAGGCGTAAACAAACATTTAACGAGTTTCCGCTCAGAATCTTATTATTTCACATCAACCTAGCGCTGGATTTGAAACTTCTAGAGACTACTTCATATGGCAAGGCGGTTAATGTCTTTATTTTTGTGGTTTATATTACGAGAAAAACTATTATAGATTTTGACGGTGTTGGTGACTGGTTTATTCCAAGCACATTGAGAAGTTGTTTTTATAGTGAAATGATCTGTCGTGGAGTTGGCAGTTGGCCAACATACGTCATAATGTGGATTCTTTGTGAACACTTTAGACCAACAAATAAAGACAGTAATTTATACTGAGCAGCCTTTTGAAATTACTAAACGATTCACAAAAAATACACCGCAACTTATACAACAATCAGTCAGTGGGCTGAAGGGCGGAGGCCAAGTCAAACTGACGATGTTTGTCGGCGACAAAAATAATTGTCAACTGCCAACACATTTCGTTTCGCCGATTAATGTTTGTTTACGAAGTCGATGATTGTTTATGGTTAAAACAAGCATAATCTATTGACATGCAAGCATGCATACCTATAAACATATTTTGTCAACATTAAAATGAGGGAAGGAAGTTTGGTCATATGGTAGCAGAGGTTAATGAGATTAACGTTGAGATTAACATTAACCCTCTTTTTATGCGATCTTTCTAATAATAATTTCAAATCTCTAAAAGTCAGTTATAACATCACTTCACTGCATGTTTGGTAATGCGTTCCAACTTTATGTTGGTTCCAGCGAAAGCTAATAAAATATAACGTTTTTCATAGGATGCTTTATTTATTTATTGGTCTGTTAAATTTATGTTTTATGCCATTTCTGACAGTACATGAACTACAGCAATCAAGAATAAAACATGAAATATAGCAATGTTAATTTAAATTAACTTTACGATCATAAAACTGAGAATTCTGGCATTTGAAACCTCCTAGCAGTTAACCAATGGAATTCGTTATACATTCCCTTAACATGTACTGATGATCGCTGATTACGTTAATCTGGTCAGTGTGTTACCTTTGATGTTCTGTTTTCACAAAAATCTGAAGAAACCTTTTCCGCAAGAGATCCATGTTCTAAATTTCTAATGCGGTTATTGCATCGGTGTAGTGCAAATAAATTGTTAGAAAGATTGTTTTCAGTGAACAACTTTCATTTATCGAATGATGAATGCTCTCTCCGAGAAGGAGACGCTGACTACGGGAATGGTTATTCACGTACTAGCCAATCAACGACCGTTTTACATGACGTGATGGTCACACACCTAGCCGAGCAAAACCGTATCGACAGCAGTGATTAGATAATCAACTGTAACAGATTCCCCGGCGTAACGTAATCAGCCAAGTTGAGTATTCGTTCTACTCACCGTCGTTTACGTGGCCGTCAATTGCGTCGTTCTTCGGTGTCTCCAGTTGCCCGTTTCGTTCGGCGGCGCGCCGGCCGCGCTCGAACTGGTCAAGAACCGCCTGAGCCACGGGGAACATCATCGCAGTCGTCGCCGTGTTACTGACCACAACAACAACACAGTTAGCCATTCTAACTAGGGTTAATCCCCTTTTATCACTTGATACTTGTGTTAACTGTGGGAATCTGACGGTATCGGGAAACACCTCCCGGACAATACCCCCTTAGGAGAAAATGCCCACGAATACGATATCTCCCTTGCAATATAAACCTGGACAAAATCCCATAGGCAAAATTCCCAATCCAAATGCATATAAAAATCATAAATATATTATAGAGGTTTATCGAGGTTTATTGATTTTCATCTGGACGCATTTAAAGTCGTAGTTTACACGTTTGATATTTGTTTGTCTTTGGTAAACATTTCAAGGATTAATGCATGTGAATAACACTCCCATAAAAATTTATCGAAGTTAAGTAAATAGACTCTTTATGCTCTTACCTGATCCACATCGACAGGAACCACGTGGGCAGCATAAAGCCCAGCATCAGCCTGGACAGAGGTCAGTTACAGTTAGTTACACGAGTGACCAGTGTATTGGTGTAGAAAAACAACACTAAGGCACGCACGCACGCACGCACGCACGCACGCACGCACGCACGCACGCACGCACGCACGCACGCACGCACGCACGCGCACACACACACACACACACAGACAAAGTTATTTGTAAGCACGTGGGTGGAGATAAACGAGATATAATCACGAACAACGATAACAGTTGTTGGCTAAGACGAACAACGACCAATGACTCGACGACAACGACGACAGTGGTGTTTGGGTTGCATGGGAATGTTAGCCTACATTGCACGCGCGATCGGGGCTTACCATCTGCGTTTGACTCCGACTATTTTGAGAATGCCGAGAGCGATGCGTCTGTGCAGATTGGAACTCTCGATGGCTACAGCGAACATGAGACCTCCCACGATCAACATGTTAGTGTCCTGCAACGGGAAGACGGACTCTCGGCACCAAGGTTCAGCTACATACAGGTACTCGAACACGTATTTCACTCACATGTACTCGAGTACAAGTACGACAACACTGATATAACACTAATATAAGTACAAGTACCTCTTTAAAAGGTTGTTTTACTTGAAATGTAGTTTGCCATGTATTGGTCATAAAAAGTACTAATGGATTGTACTCAAGTACAATACATGTACTTCGCTACTATGCTCACATGTCGCGAAGCACAAACACATGGAGTCAATACAATATCCCACGATGGGTTAGTGTATTACACCAATTCAACCTGAAATAACACTTATACAAGTATGCAGCGTAGCACCAGGACACTCAAATGTACTATACTTATATGCGTCGTTGTTTTCCACATGCAACATGGCATGACTATTGCACAGCATCGTCATGTCGCAGTGCAATATCTTCTTGCACTGCGAAATAATATTGCACTGCAATTATACGTCATTGCATAGCAATATTAATCAAAACGACGTCTACAAGTTCGACATGCTAATGTCCTCGGGCACAGTACAATATACCAGATTAACACCCGAGTATCAGCCGAATCTAATGATATCATATATAATCATATCAATCTAAAATTTGGGTGCCGTGCAATATATAAGAAATAATAATCGTTGCGGTGAAGTGGATCGATTTGTTTCAAGCAATATTTATAGTTACATAGGTAGGGGGAACGCCCCCTCGTTCCACCAGCACTGGTTCCCACACACCCCTGGTTGTGACCCCAGGTATCACAGTGTACAGTGTTTCCACGATAACCACGCACTACTGCGTGTGTTTTGCTGTTTTGTTATTTTAAGAGTGTGTTTGATAACCGAGGTGACTGCGTACTAAAAAACAAAACCACCTCATCGTGACAAAAGCAACATATGCGATAAGAATTCATGCGGGCGTGTTTGTGAGAGTGCAAGACTGTCATTAACACGACAACAATAACTGAATGGGGATACATTAAAGCGTCCTATCTACAAATGTTCGAAAACTACACCGTGTATTATCGATAAGCTATCTATGCTAAATGTACTACAAAACTGCAGGAAATTCTAAACTAATTACAAACCAATCAAGGACTTGTTTTTTAGCATTAATTTTTTTATTCATAATTGCATACGTCGATTAATTTAGTTTTTATTGCAGACTTGGATGTATAACATTCGGATGCTTCACTTACCTTAAGGTAGTTCTTGGCGATATCCTTCGCTCCCATCACACCCAACATAGGGAAGAGGAACATGGGCATAAGGGCTGTGGCAGGGAGTGGGATGACCTCAGCCATCCAGAACACGCCCATTATTATCACGCCATAGGCAGCCTTCGCCTCCTGAAGGGGAACACAACACGGGCTTAATGACTTCTTCTCCCCGTTTACATAGAATATCTCCGTGGACAATTCATATTGTTTTATATAGTATGATTGTGGCACGCACGCACGCACGCACGCACGCACGCACGCACGCACGCACGCACGCACGCACGGACGCATGCACCCACGCATGCACCCACGCACGCACGTCGAATGTTAGCTTACGGTGCGAATTCGTGGGAAGGTGAACCTACTCCGTAGTTTGGGTGTGATCAAGTGGTGACGTAGTACATACATTATTGAGCGTGGTCAAAAGAGTACACCCAGCGAACGTTGGCATAAATCAAACATGAGCACACAACCGAAGCTGGACAGATCATGTAAGAACCAACACACAAAGATTACAAAAGATATGCCTAGTTAAAATTAGCAAACGTTTGAATGTTCACAGTGGGCGTTGGTGACAACGTGTGGTTTTCTTTTGAGTTTGTTCCGTGCGACCGGCCTCGCAAAGTAATATACAAAATGGTCCTTTAAAAATGAGAGCATTTGACATCGCCACTTTAACGGTAACACAGTAAACTGTGGTGGTTTTTTATGTTTAAATGGGAAGAAAGGTACATTACATACATAAATCACATTGCTGTAGAACTTAGGCAAACAACGACCCGGTTGTAGGAGTGGGGAACAAATGACGTCAGTATATATTTAGGGCATCGATTCCCACAATGCACCGGCCCAAACCTGCCGCATCGTGTGTTGCGGCTATGATCACGCAAACATCACGCAAACATTTTCGCTGTCTCGCTCTACCTCCACGAGTGAACGCTCTCTGGCGGCGGTCTAGCGCGGCTCGTTGCAACAAATACCCCCCTTGTCCATTGTGTTTAACGCTCAGTTTTTCTTTACCTCTGTCCCGTGGAACTTACGCGTAGGTGCAGTTCACCTGCACTACGACTCTATTTGAAGGGCTATTTTTAAAACACGGCTTAGTTTTTCATATTGTTAGATACAATCTTGTAGACGTCTTTGTGGGAGACAGGTTACGACAGCAGGCTTATAGCTTACGTTCAACGAAGCATGGTATGAAACCGCATAGGTTGCATCCAGATATTATAGCGTCACTTCGATGCTTGATCACCCTTAGCATGGGATCAATTGTAGTCAATAAGAACGAAATATATTAACCAACAACAATTTACAAGGTTATCTTCCAGACACAAAACAACCGATTAGCTTAAGCCAAACGATTAGCTTAAGCCAAACGCATCCTGAACCAGTCCCAATAAACCTGTACGATTGATGTTGTTTATGTCTCCATATAGACTCCTATAAACTAATATTTTCTCCTAAGAAGTTTACATATGTGGACTTCATTAACAACGTCTGTCGACGTAGCCCCCTACTTCGTCTGTCGACGTAGCCCCCTACGTCGTCTGTCGACGTAGCCCCCTACTTCGTCTGTCGACGTAGCCCCCCACTTCTTCTGTCGACGTAGCCCCCTACGTCGTCTGTCGACGTAGCCCCCTACTTCGTCTGTCGACGTAGCCCCCTACTTCGTCTGTCGACGTAGCCTCCTACTTTGTCTGTTGACGTAGCCCCCTACTTCGTCTGTCGACGTAGCCCCCTACTTCGTCTGTCGACGTAGCCCCCTACTTCGGCATTTTAAGAACTCTCTGTAGTAAAGTATTAAAACCAACAACAAGTTGATATTAAACATGTTTACCGCATCTTATTACATTCAATCCTCTTCGCGTCGGTGTGAGTTGTCAAGAGTGACATGTTAGAGTAAGCAACAACACAAAGAAGAAGCGATAGACGACGGAAATAATAGTTATGTTAAATAATTGAGAACAAACTAAACTGTTGTCGAATCAAAACAATCTTCGAAGCTATCGTAGAATAATTTCCGACTAACCACCAGCCTTGTGAAAGTCCACTATTGACAGATGCGTTTAATGCGCTGTTTGCTTTTGTGAATTGCCCTAGTTCTATAGAATAAGGGTAAGGGTAATAACCCTGAATGACGCCGTGCTAAGAAAACAACACAATTCAGAACGTTGTGTTTTCTAGACCATGCAGATATTGCATAACATGTTTACGTTTACTTGGCAGTGCTAAACAAGATTTGGATAAACATGCCTGCAAATGTATGTTAAAGCTACGCGAAATCCCTAGAGTTGAGACATCGCCTGAGCGACACGCGTTTCGCCGCCAATCGCGCTGGCCAAGAGACGACACGTCCCAACAAGCAACAAGTGTATTCTCTTATGCGGCTAAACTGACGCAAGTAAACATGAATTCGCAGCGCATGTCAGTAAAAAAAACATGTTTGTATGACTAATATAACTGTATGCCCACAGCAACAAAGAAAGTGTGTCTACGGCTCGAAGCCACCGTCCGCTCTTCGAAGCACTGGTAGCACAAGTTCACGAGGGTGCCCATGTTACGTTTGTGGCGTGAGTTTCAACGGGTCGTTAACCACACCCCCGGTCACACCCCCTCTTACTTCCACGGTTATTTCACTTAAAGGTGCTGAATCAATTCGACTTTTTTGCTAGTCTCATTTCAAATTAAGTTTGCGAAAAACCAAACCTACCTAGTATCCAGTACAACATGCTAGCTCATTTTTAATCATTACACATACTATTACATTAGTTAATGCTTGTTCAAGAATTTACTGAAGTAAAAATTTAAATGCTGAAAAATCACGATTTTGTTCCTTGGTGAAATTTCATAACTTTGTCATGTGATCGGCGAGAGGATGGAGGTCACGCCTATAAGAGGATGGAGGTCACGCCCATGATCAGCCTTGACCCACACAATGTTTACCATTTTGGATATCCACTATTTTGATGTTTACCAGATCTAACTACTAAAATCAATTCTTTCGATTATTTGAATAAAAATACGCATTTTTGTTTATTAAATCGACTGCAAATGTTACATAAACTATTCACACACTACATATTTGAAAACCAATGAACCGTATTTGCGATATACTAAATCAGTTGAGGAAGCAGTTTTAAGCACAGCCTCCATTTGAAATCAACGGTTAGAAATGGACAGACAAAATATGTCGGATGGCCGTATCTTAGACTGAATAAAATGGATGTGCCGAAATTTGTATAGGCGTAGATTTCTCCAACATTAATACTACAAGTTGTGCAATATTAAGGCAGTACTGACACTAACAGCATGAACACTTTTTCGATGAAGAGCACATATATATCGAAATGGAAATTAATTTATCTAATGTATTAATTTGAATTCACCACAGTGATCGCATCACAAAATACCCCGTTTTTGTTGTCAGCTGACTGAACGCTAAAGAATGTAGTAAACTAAGCCGTCACGAGTCAATTTACCTTTGCCGATGTGTGAATTCACATAGTTAGTACGGTGTTATACCAGGTCGTAACGAGAAACGACTGCTAAAAAATGCAAGTGTCTACATCTGTTATTTACGACAGGAAAAACACAGATCAGATTCAGAGTATACTGAATCGCAACGTAGTCAATGCCACTTTACCGTGTTTTAGTTTAACATATTTAATTTCTGGATTTTCAGTAAACGAACATTTAATTTTTAAAAATTTTCAATTTTAAACAGTGCTAGATCGAAAATGGTTCTTGTCACAGTGTCGCTTCTTAAAAGTAAAATCCACGTTACGTTAGAGGAATTTAACCGGCTACATTTTAACCGGGACAAATGCCCGTCAACACAATGCGTAGAGCCACTCACCGTTGTCCCAATGCTAAAGATCAGCGGCAAGAACACCATCGGCGTAAAGACGAACAATATAGATCTCCATGAGTTCATCACGATCTTGAACAAAGTTAAATTCCTTAACCGATCCATGGTCTCAAACGACTCGCGGTTTATGTTGCCGTTTGTTTTTCTGCCTGTCTGTCGCTTGCTTCCTCTGTCGCCCTGCCTGTTGCCGGGTATGTCTCCGAACTTGTGTATCAGCTGCAGGTGTTTACTGAACTTAAAACTGCACAGACGGTCTTATATTGCACCTTTGCACGTGACCAGGTATGAATGACGATCTATTTTTCCTATGAGTAATTCAGCCTACAATGAAGAGTGTTTTTTTTCCGCGGGAAGCCGACGTCACTAGAGCATGACAGTCAGACGCCTCGACGGATGACGAAATTCTACCGACTCCGCCAAACACACGCGTTGAACCGGACGTTTGCCGGCAGCAAAGAACATGTATTTATATATTATTAGTGGGTATCTGCATTGTTAAACGACTAAATAACAATTTGACGACATCACAGTGATGTAAGCATAAACAAACTTTAAAACACTGAGTCAGGTAATAAAAGGTCGATACGCCGACGTTACGCCAACGGAAGACCGACGTTTCCGGTAGCGAAATAAGCTAAGGAAACAATTTACACCGTAATAGGCAACACGATTTGCTACATTAACTCCAAGCTATTACTGTTTCCTTAGGATGAATGTATGGTTGGTGGTTGAATGCTATGTTTTTATAGTCCACGAATAAAACATGGGCATTTCATCAACTATTTTCTCGTGATGTATTTCCTATACATCACAAGCATATATGATAGCCAAAGTAGGTTTTTGATAATAAACCAAAGTCCAAAAGCTGTAAAAACAAGTAACTGGCTGTGAACAATGGTGATATTGTGTGAACAAACAGCTTTCGCAGAATATTCGCAGAGTGGTTAAATGCTTCATATGTAAGTAGTGATGCATTAATATCTATAGGGATTTTCCTTTTTATAATTTAAAAACGGGTGAAATTAATCGACAGGGTGGCTCCTACGACAGCGATTATTGTTTAATCTTATTAGGAGTCTCTCGTCCCTTATATGACATTATCTTTTGTTTTCAGACCGTACTCTATATTCTTACCACTTCGTTTTATCATGTCGACATATATGTAATATATTGTATGGTTTTTGTGTTGAATACTCTGTTTAGTTGTCTTTGGGACGAATAAATATTTCCTGTTCCTGTAAGTTGAGTTGATGTTTATGTGAACATGTTTATGTGAACATGTCTGCTATCACAGGTGCTCTGAACAAGATACATCCAAATTCATGGACTCACTGAAGTAGCAACAGGCTGCAAATAATTTATCTAACCTCAGACATAGTCTGGTACACGTACGGAGTGAGGATAACTCTCATTTCAAACAATGTTCGTTTCGGTTTTGTTCTCCATGAGTACTTGCACCGAAACGTCGAGTCTCGATGTGATGTTGTTGAGAAAAACAGATGTGAATGAGACGTTTGAAATTCATATAATATTATAAACTACTGCCACCGATCTACCGACCGACCGCAAACTGAACACAGGTCATCAGTGAACCCAGATAGAACACAGGTCATATGTGTTCTATGAGGTGCTAAGATAATTAAACCAAGAGTAGAACTGGTTTAGGAGGAAAATCAATTAAGCCAGTGCCGGGTTAACCATGGTATCGTGGTACACTCGTACCAAGCTCACACAAAAAGCCCCAGACCACAAAGTCAGTCATAATCCATCTGAATAGCCGCTCAGAATCTCGCTTCGCTTCAACTGACACATTCAATTAAGTGGCACATGTTAATACAACGGGAAAGCGATATATATCCCGTCCCAGCTAATATATTTGATTCTACTAAACGGCTGATTCTGTTATCGGTGGTGCGGTTAAGTGTAGTTCACTGTATCGTGTTCCTCGTTGTTTTTTTATTGCCTTTTTGACATTGAATTTCAACGCTTCTTCTGTGTCTGACAATGAAGAATCGTCGAAACAACTCTGCACGACGAAGGAGAAAGACATGGTGATTCATGGTCCAATGTCGACCCGCCCCGGTGACTGAGTTTGGTATGTTCTTTCGACTTAATGGTCAGTTGAACGGTCAGCGATTGTCCACTGCCTTGTCAACGGGAGAGGTTCAATGATGTAGTTCAGGCAGTTGTTAACTTCACTCACTTCACGACGTGATATTCCTGATTGTAGTCTTAAATGAACGCTGTGATAAAATGTCCAGGATTTAATTAAATGCACCCGATAAAAGGTATTGTCGGGTATAAAACAAACGCACACGTCAGTTATTGTTTGACGTAGTTTGAAGGCGTTCTGGTGACTATTTCTAACAATCCGTCATTACATATAGCTATCGCCAAATCTTTACCTTTGGACTGAACTGGATTGCACTTTGGACTGAACTGTTGCGATCATAGGTCGTGCTTAATCATTTTCTTTCAAGTTTCCAAGTCGCGCGGTTCACCGCTGTATTTTTTTCTAGTTGAGAGATCACCAGGTGAATCATGGTTCGGTGCTGTCGGTGAGCACATAACATGGAACCTTAGGGCACTGCCCATTGCAGGGCGCCGTGTGTCGCCGTGTGTCGCCGTGTGTCGCCGTGTGTCGCCGTGTGTCGCCGTGTGTCGCCGTGTGTCGCCGTGTGTCGCCGTGTGTAGCCGTGTGTCGCCGTGTGTCGCATTCATGAGTTGATGATTATTTTACTTAAAGTTTGGTGAAAGACGAATGCTGCGGTAGTGACTTTGAGACGCCACGGCTGGTTTTGTTTTTTTCGTTGTTGCCCCACTAGAATGTAGTACGGTAAACAAATGGGTGGCTACGCCTTTTCCACTAGTAAACAACGTAAACAGTGTAAATACTAATAAACAATGTTCCACTAATAAACAGCGGAAATGTTCCACTAGTAAACAACGGCCATGTTCCACTAGTAAACAACGGCCATGTTCCACTAGTAAATAACGGCCATGTCCCACTAGTAAACAACGGCCATGCTCCACTAGTAAATAACGGTCATGTTCCACTAGTAAACAACGGCCATGTTCCACTAGTAAATAACGGCCATGTTCCACTAGTAAACAACGGCCATGTTCCACTAGTAAACAACGGCCATGTTCCACTAGTAAACAACGGTCATGTTCCACTTGTAAACAACGGCCATGTTTCACTAGTAAACAGCGGACACATGTTACGACAGAAATCGTGGACGAATTGCTGTGGCCCTCTGAGGCCCCATATGTGGCATAATAACCCCTCTTTTGCCGACAAGTAACCCATGAAAAACCATAGAAAGGGTAACGGTATATTTCGAGTCTGGCAACATCATTGTCTGCAGTGATATAGGTGTGTTAACGTTAGCAGCGTGACTCATCGAGTGCGTGGGGAGGAACTCAGGTCATGTCTCTGGCTCAGTGGCTTCGGAAGCTGTTGAATATCGGTGGGGCGAAGTTGGCTTCTGCGAGCTTATCGGAGGGAGGGCAACATATACACAACATATACCGACCCAAACTATTGGGGTCCCGATCTTCCAACGGTTCCGACCTCTGTGTGGCTGAAATAAATGGTAATAGTCCTTAATCGAAAGCATAGCATGCGTTTCACACGGTCACGGATAATTTCCCACGGTCCTGCATACACCGCAATGCCACAACAATCATGGGTTGTAATTTACTTTCTTTTAATTTTGCAGTAAGCAACGTGTGTTTGTTATTGTTTATTGTTTATTGTCAGCCATCTCATCTGACCCCGGATATAATCCCATGGATTATATAATATTATATATATAAATATATAAATATATATATATATATATATATATATATATATATATATATATATATATATATATATATATATATATATATAAACAATAACAAACAAACGTTGCTTACTGCAAAATCAAAAGAATGTAAATTACAACCCATGATTGTTGTGGCATTGCGGTGTATGCAGGTGTATATATATATATATATATATATATATATATATATATATATATATATATATATATATATATATATATATATATATATATATATATATATATATATATATTATTCAATAGCAATTGTTTTTCGGTATACTTATGTCATTACCGTGAGTTGACATCGTCAGTCATTATGATTGAATATATATATATATATATATATATATATATATATATATATATATATATATATATATATATATATATATATATATATATATATATTCAATCATAATTACTTTTCGCTATATTTGTGTTTGCCTCACTGGTTACAGCCATATTGCAATTACAATTACTGCGCGAAGGCTATCACATATCCACCACTGTATGTAGCCAGGTGCTCATTTACAGCTTAGTGAACTGTGGCAATGTGGATCGAGTGAACGGAATTGCCGAAGCCTCGAAACGGTAGCAAGAGAGTTCGAACCAGGGTTCTCTCGGTTGGGAGTCCGACGTCCTAATCGCTACGTTACCGCCCTAACCTTAGGCATTTGTTATCAACTTATTATTTCTGTCGAACACTTGGACTGTAATGATACCACTCTCCGTTTCAATCTGGAAAAAACTACAAAACAATGTGTCAATAAGGTGTATTTAACAGACGATCTTGGTTCGGGTCCTATTTTAAGGACATTGTTAACTTGTAACAGAATGAGTGTAACGGTTTTATGACATGACCTGTTTGCACTTGCACCGAGTCATTCACTACGGTCATTATGAGCCTCAGGGCTGGCTGTATCGATAAGAAGAAAACACTGGCAGGCCAGGGTTGGTGAAACAAAGCAACCCACACAAACATCCCCCGCACGGGCACGGGGTTCTTTCAACAACTTTAAGGCACAATAAGGGTAAACTATTAACATATATAATTTATCACATAGATAATCTAACTTATAATAAATTACTGCATCACACGTTAATCGATTGCACAATACCGTTAAATAGAGTACTGCATAGATATGTAAGATGCATCTAACAAACAAACAAACAAATAACACAAATACTTTATGCTTTACGTGAATAAATTAGACATGACAAACCAAAACAATACGTCTCATATGACTCAAGGTTTGCCTGACTTATGTAACTTTGTCATGTGATCGGCGAGAGGATGGAAGTCACGCCCATGATCAGCATTGACCCACACAGTGTTTACCGTTTTGGATATCGACTATTTTGTTCCTTACCTGATCTAATCACTAAAGTCAATTCTTTCAATGATTTGAAAAAAACTGTCATTTTTTAATTAAATCGACTGAGGATGTTACACAAACTATTCACAAACTACATATTTGAAAACCAATGAACCATATTTGCGATATGCTAAATCAGTTGAGGAAGCACTTTTAATTGTAGAATTTTCTTGCTTCTAGGTTCATATGTTAGCTCGTTCCCGGTCCGCCGTGTGGCGCCACTGTTATAAAGTACACCGACATGTGGAGAACGCTAATAATCCAGCTTCCACCAGTCGTTAGCCACGTGTCCAAAATGCAACCACAGAAAAGGAATTCCAACACCGACTGTCCCAGCACCTCCTTTACGAAGCTAGCAGTCGTTATACGCAAACGCATGATAACACTTATAGCGCCTATCATGTTTTTATTGCGACAACCATCCCGGTATGGTTGCCCAGAATTTGGACAACCGCCAGGTGTGTCTCTCTCATTCTTAGTCATCATCCACGAGTAAACTTTCATCAGCGCATCAAATGCATTTGAAACAATTTTAAAACTTCATGGTGACGTAATAGTGATACATCGGATTCTCAGTCGAGAGAATGAACATGTCTGCCAGGAGGTGAAGTGGTGACGTAATAGTGATACGTCAGACAACATCGACAACAAAATAATGTAATGCACAATATTCTTTTGCTACGTGTTTCTACCCCTACTACTGCAACGGAACTCTTCGGTTGTTAACAAACAATCAGGCGCCTACTAGACATATTGTTGGCGTCGAAGCCCGGGTCCTGTCGCACCGCCGTGTTCTTCCGTAAAATCTACTCATCCGCTAAGAATTTGAGTTCAAAGTGTTACCTAAGATGACCGGGGGTCTTTTCTTTTATTGTTTTCCGAAGTTTACTGGTTACTGTGTAAACATGCCAAGCGGGTGGCTTCATATTGCTATTGACATAGATTGTTTAATTAAGTTAATTTTTATTTATCTATTATTTTATTGTAAAGCTCATTGATCTGTCAAGTATAGGAATATGCAAAAAAAGAACCGAAATTATCATTATTATTATTTCGTGACATGACTTGTTTGCACCTGCACCGAGTCATTCACTACGGTCATTATATGGTCCCCGGGGCTATTGATGCGAAGAGAACACTGGCAGGCCACGGTTGATGAAACAAAGCAACTCAAGAGGTTCTTTCAAAAACGTCAAGGCATAATAAGATAGATATTCTAACTTATAGGAGGGGGACTTAGACCCCCTGTCTCCGTGGCAAATGTCACAGTAAAGGACAACGCATAGGCCTACATCGGAATTAGTGTCAATGTAAAGACTGAAGTATTAACCCCCCCCCCCCCCCCCGGTTCGTAAGTGGAACGACTTATGACTACGACTGACAGAGACCCCATGCCAACAAGCGTAGATCCACCCCTGAATGACACAAAGGTTTGATTGACTCAGTGTTTCGCCCCGGAGCCACTTACAAACTCGGATCTATATCAAACGACATACAATAACTGCGTGTCAGAGTCACGTCGTTAAACACGTTGGCGTCGGATACAGATCCGGTTTACCGACCCTTCAGCTTCCCTTTCCACGCACAGGTGTTTTTGTCTGACATGTCAGCGTTTACACTTCTCCTAGGCTGTGGTTGATACTAGGACAATACCCGGTCTTGTCAGCCGGATCTGGAAGCAGGCAGTTTAGATACGCGGTACTGTCGAGACAAGGTAACGTAGTGGTTATCACATCTGCGTTACATGCCAGGGTTCAAAGTTCAAGACCTCAACCAGGCACTGACAGGTTTAGTGTAAAAGCTGATGATCGGATGATCACATTAATGTCGATCCCATCTTATCTAATTGGGGACGTAAAAGAACCACTGAGGATCACATGCCTCCAGGCAGTGAATCACGTGACCGCCCTCAGTGCCAGTACATAAAGTTCGGCTTGACGATAATGTTCTGAAAAAGGCCGACGAGTTGAGTGAGACCTCGAAACACTGTACTATTGTAGTAACTACAACATGAAGACTAGTCCGTTAATAGAACGTTGCTAAGTGCTGGAATCAACCATATATAGTGAGTGTGTTCTTTATGGCAGACCGGGGTTAGTCGTATACAGTTCTTTCAATCATTGTCTTCGCACAACTCGCTGGATTAGCCATCGGTGGGACTCACCCAAGCGTTGTTACAATTGGAACAACTTGCCCCAAACACAATGTTTGCAGTTGAAAGCACGTGGACGATAACAAATCCTACATTTCAGTTTAACGTCTTCTTGACATAACCTCTTATACTATATAAATATATAAACATAATTATATACTATAACTATAGTATAAATGTTTCAAGTTTCATTCACGAAACATAAAAGTGGCTGCGTGAAATGATATTACGAGGACATAGCACAAACAGTTTTAGGCCGTTAAAAAGTAGTTTTTGTCCACATCTCATTAATTTCGTCTTCTTACAGCCCCCACTTTTTTAAGAGCCAGGTTTTACTCCAAACTCTGGCATATAACGCGGAAGTGCTAACCACTACACTAACCACTACATTAACCACTACACTAACCACTACATTAACCACTACGTGTATATACTTTGCCTGCTTCCAGACCCAGCTGGCAAGACCGGGTATTGTCTTGTATCAACCACAATCCGGTAGAAGTGTAAACGTTGGCATGTCTCACAAAAGCACGCGTGCATTTACCTGTGCGTGGAACGGAAGCTGAAGGGTTGGTTAACCGGATTCGTTCAAGTTCGCGTGTTTCGGTCAGAAGCATGTGTACTGTGTACATCGACCAGGCTCTGCATCAGACGCCAACGTCTTTAACAACAAGACTCTGACATGTAATCATTGTATGTGATGTGACACTTACATAACACTAGTGTACTAGAACTTTTTAGGTGTAATAATACATTCATAGCTTATAATTCCAAGGCTGCGTTGCCATTAATATAAGCAGTTGATAATGACTTCCTACTGGAGTAAGAGACGTACCATAGTATACCATGATATTTACAATAGTATATTTTCATAAGGGTATACGTATAGCTCACACAATAAGTCGACATGTGGACAGTAATTACCATAGGTTTTAGTTATCTGAACAGGCAACGTATTGTCGCTGTTGACAAGACGAATCAAACTGGCGGCTTTGTCAAAGCGGCGAGGTGCGGAAACGATTTATTAGCATTCCGGAGGACATAACTTTGGTCTGAGCACCGGACATCGGTTTGGCGTGTACTCTGGTAAACAGGGAATCAGACACGCACGACCCTAGACTGCGTTTTGTTTGCCTTAAGGAACTTAAGCAAACAGCCGATTCAGCGATTGCCTAGTGACAATGGCATCTGCTAGGTGGATGTTAGGCAGAGTCGTCCGCCCCACTCTTCAGGTTCAGCCAGCCTAGGGTCGGAGTTCCAGGCCATCATTATTGTAAGCGCCGATTTGGGCTTTCCGTAGCCAAATGGCTACGGAACTAATAACTTAAGTTTTAAAACCGATACGTACTAACCGTTTCACATATGTGTTCTGTGACATACAACCGACACTTGGGCGTCAAGAAACTGAAGAAATGTGCTCCAAATAATTATTTATGAGTACTTTTATCGGTGACATAGAAAACATTTCCCAATTAGCCTCCATACTGTGCACGTGAGGCCAGAGTGGGCCGGCAGCACAGACATAAATAAAACACCCGTTAGTAAGTTAGCAGTTTATAGAAGAATGATTAATGATGTAACTCTATGGCCAGCAGACGGCAATTCTTAGCATGAACATATATTAATCTACGAGAATCCCGTTTGGTAATCTCGCTCACAACAACATCCGGATATATAAAAATTTTGACAAGCACATGGGTTCTGACAAAAAGGTAATAATTTTACACTTTTACATGGTTACTGTCAGGTAACTTTAGTGATATACATATAAGAATGCATACAGACACGAAATACGTGTTTATTGCTTTGTTTATGGCGTTTTTGTAAGGTTTCACGTTTCAAGAAAATACGTACGATTATCATGAGCGAGACCTTCGCC
The DNA here is from genome assembly GCA_033239005.1 of Lamellibrachia satsuma. NCBI lineage: Eukaryota > Metazoa > Annelida > Polychaeta > Sabellida > Siboglinidae > Lamellibrachia > Lamellibrachia satsuma. Next base: position 839,132 of record BSQZ01000103.1, read on the forward strand.
TATACAACAGCAACAGCCAGGTAGAAAAAAAATTGTATGGCGATTGACTTTGCCTAGGTGGATGTCCGTTGCTCGAAGCAAGCGTTTCGGAGCAGATGCTAATTTGACGTAATACTAAGTTCGTTCGGGCGCAAGCAGTGGCGGAATGTTGCCTATCGTGTAGTTGAAGTGTGCGATTTGTTGTGCTCGTTTGGACTTAGTTAAATGGTTTCTGGCATAAGGCTGTGATACCTGCGCCGCGCGCATTTTCATTATCGTATCATTTTTATTCATGATAGGGCATACTATATCTTGTTAATTACGATTCTCCTTCTTCACATTACAGCAAATCCTTCAAAACCGAAGATTATTTGCTTCCAAGGGTGATAATATTAGCAAATTTGTGTCCCTCCAAATACGACCTGGCTATTTAATCAAAGTAACAATTCACCCACTTCTCTATAAATAGCAATATATCGACTTATCAAGACAATTCAAATTTATTGTAACTCTTTACAATAAATGCAAAGCAGAGCGAAACCCTATATAATAATATATGTGAACAATAGGGCTATAACATCTTAGCAATAAAACACGAAAACAGTGTGCACGTGTAGAAAAGTATTCGTGAATGTGATGCACGTTCTTCAGTTCAGTAATGCATACAGCTCCTTCTGGGGCTAACATGATGTAACATGTTATATATTAGCATCATCATGTAATATATATTGTGTCTTGTCTTGTGTTAAAATAATTCCAAACTATAGCACCGTTAATTGTCTTACATGCAGGCTTATTTTTAAAATTGTGCTTCTTTTTCTTCAGTGCTGCCAAGCTACGAACATCCCAGAATTTAACATTCTATGGTAGCGCACCCTGTCGGATTTATGGCAGACACGTGGACTGATGGAGGCAGACATTTTCGCACATAGATTAACCGACTGTCTAACAATGTCTCGATGTCGAATAATTGCAAATATACGCTGACTTCACAGGTAAATATATTGGGTATATGGCATGTTTCAGTAAACCCACAAAAATACAGCAAGCCGTGACAATCTGAACGATTTCTGAGCAGAATTGAGAATTGACCTGTATTCCAAATGTAAACAAACTGATTGATTTGGAGTGGGACCGCAATTGTTTTTCGTGTGTGCGTGCGTGCGTGCGTGCGTGCGTGCGTGTGTGTGCGGTGTTTGTGTTTATATACAGCTGAATCTGTATTGTTATTAACATTGATGTCGATAGGAACCACTGGTAATATGAGGATGTATTTCCCTACCCGGCTATGTATATATTATAGGCCTGGCTATTTTGTTAGACTTTGATGGACATCATATATTTAAGAGAGATGCAAGTTTGTGATTTTGACTAAAGTTGCTCAACATGTCATTTACATGATTGCAGTGATTGTGAGGAAGTTTAAGATTTTTTGATGGTTCAGTTTTTTTTAATCAGACAAAAGTTATTGTGTCTGTAATAGACCCCTATGAAAATATGCCATTGTATTCCATGATAAATACCATGGTGTTTTGAAACAGCTTAACCATGGTAAACCTTGGTAAAATACCATGATATACCATGGAAACCATGGTAATCCATGGTGTTTTGAAACAGGGAAACCATGGTAAAATACAATGGTGTTTTGAAAAGGCTAATTAAAAACATGGTATACCATACATTTACTGTACACAATATATGAAAAAGCATGGTCTACCACAGTTTACTATGTAATGTCATGGTTTACCATGTAATACCAACGAAGTTCAGTGGTATACCATGTGATTCCATGGGATACTCTTATAAAAATATACCATGGTATACCATGGTATTTACCACGATTTACCTGTTTCAAAACACCATGGTATACCATGCATTTACCATGGTATATTTTCATAAGGCTAAAGTCTTGGTAGATGTAGAACACTGTGTTGATAATATCCAACAGAGCTCAAGTCTGGATGTGTTGACAGAATCAGCTAATTCTGCTAACATAGTTTCTCATGATGAAAATGAAAGTGATCATGAAACACTGGATAGACCATCTGATATTGAATACTATCCTGACTTCATTGGCAGTGATGATGCAAGTCGACATGGTAGCATAATTGATGATGATATTGATGGAGAGGAGGAAGTTACTGACTTAACATTATCAGATAGTTTATGCAAATGGGCTATTGAAAATCAAGTAACCTACACTGCTCTAAAATATGTGCTTGGTATTCCTCAGGTTTTTCATCCACATCTTCCTGAAGACCCTAGAATGCTATCGGGTAGTAGGAAAATTAAGGATATCAAGGAGCTGGCTGAGGGTAGCTACTACCATTTTGGCATTGCTTATAATGTCAGACAGAAACTAGATGCCTACCGACAGATGAAAGGACGTGCATATCTGGCATTGCAAATCAATATTGATGGGCTGCCTCTCTTCAAAAGGTCAAGCAAGAAGTTTTGGCCTATTCTTGCTATACTAAAGGGCATCTCTCACTCATCTGGACCCTTTGTCATAGGACTTTTTGTGGTGATGCAAAACCCACTAGTTTGGATGAATATCTTGCTGACTTTGTTCAGGAAATGCAAAGCTTGCGAGAAAATGGTGTGCGACATGATGGCAAAACATATGGCATATGAATTGAGAACTTTGTATGTGATGCACCTGCTAGGGCATTCATTAAAAATGTGAAATCACACAATGGGTGTGCAGGATGTGATAAGTGTGTCCAGCAGGGTTGTTTGATTTAAATCATTTGATTTAAATCATTGAGTTAAATCATGATTTAAATCATAATCGCTGATTTATGTGAATTTAACACAAATAATTGTTTACAAGCATTGAGATCAACAAAGTTTTGTGTGTTTTTAATACAAAAGCACAAAGTGTGCACACTTGTGTAGCTGTATTGACACCAGATAGCCTGATAGTAAAATATTTTATGATATTTTTTTTTTAAATCATGATTTTTTCAACCCTGGTGTCCAGCATGGCATTCATAATAAGAGGATGCTCTTTCCAGAGAGTGATGCTGAATTACGAACAGATGTTACTTTTGATGAGATGAATGATGAGGAGCATCATAAAGGCCCTTCACCATTATCTCAAATAAATATGTATATGCAATAATGCATTATAACCCAAGTTCCACTGTATTATATGCATCTTGTGTGTCTGGGTGCAATGAAGAAACTTCTGTTTCTCTGGGTAAGAGACCCCTTGAAGTGTCGTCTTCGCCTTCAGGTAAAGTTGTGTTTTTAAGTGGTGCCCTTCTATCTCTTGGCAGTTATATCACCAAAGAATTTGCAAGAAAGCTGCATGGGGTGGTTACTGTTGAAAGGTGGAAAGCAACAGAATTTAGATTGTTTCTTCTTTATACAACTGTACTGGACCCATCGCTCTTGCAGGCAGAGTTGCCAAAGAAATGTATAACTTTATGCTCTTATTTGTAGGTATTTATATACTAGCCAATCCTGCTTTGTGCTATGACTTGAATGACTATGCCCAGTCAATACTTATCCCATTTGTACACCACTTTTCTGAATTATATGGGCCACAACAAATTGTGTACAATGTGCACGGAGTCACCCGTTTAGCTAATGGAGTCACCTATTTAGCTAATGGAGTCACCCATTTTGCTAATGACTTAAAGAACTTTGGATGTCTAGATAAATTCTCTGCCTTTCCAATTGAAAACTATCTTGGATGTCTCAAACGATTGGTCAGGCAACCAACATTTCCATTGTTAGTTATAAAGAGATTATTAGAAATGTCTAATATACATACCCCTCACATTCATCTACCCCCTTCTTTCCCTGCTCTAAGGCAGCAGCATCTGAGAGGCCCTGTTATCCCTGGTGAACTTTATGAGCCGTGTACCCAATATGGTGAGGTGCATTGTAGATCATACTGTATAGGGGTGAGACGTTCAAACAATTGCTTCCAAGTTGGGAATAAGATCGGCATTGTACAGAACTTATTCGCTCATTTTCTGGTATCTATATTATTCACAAACGTTTTCATCCTATGAACCTCTATTTGATTACCCTGCTGATTCCACTCAGCTTGGCATATATGGGGTGTTTCGTCTTGGCAACACATTGCACGTGAATAGTATTGATAATGTCCGCTACAAAGGTGTTTTATTTCCACATAAGGACAAATATGCAGTAATACCCCTCGTTCATTCTTTACTTGTTAGTAGTTATTAACTACAACTTGCATACATGATACCCGTGTTTCTATAGGGCAAAGGTGTTAGTTTCTGAGCAAATTTGAATTATTGTTTTTTTTGTACTCTGGATATGTATATATTGTTGTGCATATTGATTTAGTTAATGAATGTGGTTTGCTCATATCTGTTGTTGATATCTATAATCACAGGATGTTTAAATTGTGTGTAGCCATTTGGTTATAGTTTGTGTTAAGGACTTACACTTTGTTTTAACCAATTTGATGTTTTAAGGGTGATTTTATGGTGGAATCAGGAACATCCCAAAAAATGTTTTCTTACATAATCTTTTTACTCTTTGCATGTGTCTCATTGTTGTATCTTATCAGAATCATGTTTAAGGTTTGTAGTAGCTTAAAATGTTGATGGCTATAAAAGTATTTGATTCACTTCTGTCTTGGTTTGGCTGACCCAGCAGTGGCATACGTTGTCGTGATTTTTGCTGACACTGAGGAGGTCGGTGTGGTTGTATCCACGTGGATTACAGGGAAGAGCATGACGCTGTGGTCTCTCTTTAAGTCACCAGCAGCTCTGACTAAAGCTGTGAAGGAGAGGCTGCCGCCAGATCCAACCACATGGACGCCACACAACGTATGAGTGTTGTGTGCATGTGTAAGTTTTGCATCTAACATTATTTTGATATGATTTCCTAACTTTCTATATATGTATATATGTATTATTTTATAAAGATTACAGCAGGACACTGTAGACTTATGTGTTTTTTACTTCTCTAATTTCTTTACCCAGCCAGTGATCTACAGAATACAGTTACCCCATTATCAGTAATATTTCCAGACAGTTTAGTGAGTAAAGCTTGAGACTGTTGAGATTAATGGGGTGGCAGTTGTTTAATCCCACATGCCCATCCTTGTGTCCGGTGTGCCGGATATCTTGGAATCCAAACCAACATTGATATAAGTATTCTACCAAATTGTTTCTTTTTTTTTGCAATAGCTGGAAGCCAGGACAAATACAAAGCGGGCTGAGGACTTGTCTGATGTACAAAGCCAGGAGGAATGTGGCAGAGGTGCCAGAAAGTAAGATACCTGTATCTGTAACTCACCGCAAGAGTTGAATAAACTTGTATGAAGACCACCTGAACATATCAGTAATTTTATGTTTTGGTCAAACACATACTTGTATATATAATCACTACTAGATATGTGTTGCATTATTTTTTGGCACTATTGACATGATAGGTATTCTTTATTTGTTCACTTCCTGCAAAACAATCTACTGAATAGCAGTTATCTTCACTGAATTTTAGTTTGGATAATTTTTCCATGATCCATAAGAAGGACATTGCATATAAATTTACCCTAATTTGTTCCTATTATTCACAGGCAGTAACTCTTGCTGTTGCAAGCATGTGTGCTTAATTAACAATGGCTAGCAAGTTTGCCTCAAACCATAATGATCTACCATATTCTGATTGAATGTAAACTTTTATTTTTCCAACACAAGGAGCAATGCTTCAAGCTAAGGCAGGGATACAGGCATCAGAGGGAGCAGTGCTTCAAGCTAAGGCGGGGATACAGGTATCAGAGGGAGCAGTGCTTCAAGCTAAGGCAGGGATACAGGCATCAGAGGGAGCAGTGCTTCCAGCTAAGGTGGGGATACAGGTATCAGAGGGAGCAGTGCTTCCAGCTAAGGCGGGGATACAGGCATCAGAGGGAGCAGTGCTTCAAGCTAAGGTGGGATACAGGCATCAGAGGGAGCAGTGCTTCAAGCTAAGGCGGGGATACAGGTATCAGAGGGATCAGTGCTACAAGCTAAGGTGGGGATACAGGCATCAGAGGGATCAGTGCTACAAGCTAAGGCAGGGATACAGGCATCAGAGGGAGCACTGCTTCAAGCTAAGGCGGGGATGCAGGCATCAGAGGGAGCAGTGCTTCAAGCTAAGGTGGGGATACAGGCATCAGAGGGATCAGTGCTACAAGCTAAGCCAGGGATACAGGCATCAGAGGGATCAGTGCTACAAGCTAAGGCGGGGATACAGGCATCAGAGGGATCAGTGCTTCAAGCTAAGGCGGGGATACAGGTATCAGAGGGATCAGTGCTACAAGCTAAGGTGGGGATACAGGCATCAGAGGGAGCAGTGCTACAAGCTAAGGTGGGGATACAGGCATCAGAGGGAGCAGTGCTACAAGCTAAGCCAGGGATACAGGCATCAGAGGGATCAGTGCTACAAGCTAAGGTGGGGATACAGGCATCAGAGGGAGCAGTGCTACAAGCTAAGCCAGGGATACAGGTATCAGAGGGATCAGTGCTTCAAGCTAAGGTGGGGATACAGGCATCAGAGGGATCAGTGCTACAAGCTAAGGCGGGGATACAGGCATCAGAGGGATCAGTGCTACAAGCTAAGGTGGGGATACAGGTATCAGAGGGATCAGTGCTACAAGCTAAGCCAGGGATACAGGCATCAGAGGGATCAGTGCTACAAGCTAAGCCAGGGATACAGGCATCAGAGGGATCAGTGCTACAAGCTAAGGTGGGGATACAGGCATCAGAGGGAGCAGTGCTACAAGCTAAGCCAGGGATACAGGTATCAGAGGGATCAGTGCTTCAAGCTAAGGTGGGGATACAGGCATCAGAGGGATCAGTGCTACAAGCTAAGGCGGGGATACAGGCATCAGAGGGATCAGTGCTACAAGCTAAGGTGGGGATACAGGCATCAGAGGAATCAGTGCTACAAGCTAAGGTGGGGATACAGGCATCAGTGGGGAGCGGTGGTCTAATGGTTAGAGCACCCGCCTGTCGATTGAGAGGACGGTGGTTCGATTCCACCTCCGACGTTTCGAAGCTTGGGCAATTTCGTTCACCCCACTTTGCCCGTGTCTTTCGGAAGAGACACTAAAAGCCGTTGGTCCAAACTCCTGCGTTAGCTCAAGATTGGGCTGTTTGGAGTATAACTACTTGAGACTTGAGAGGGATCAGTGCTACAAGCTAAGGTGGGGATACAGGCATCAGAGGGAGCAGTGCTTCAAGCTAAGGCAGGGATACAGGTATCAGAGGGATCAGTGCTACAAGCTAAGGCAGGGATACAGGCATCAGAGGGATCAGTGCTACAAGCTAAGGTGGGGATACAGGCATCAGAGGGATCAGTGCTACAAGCTAAGGTGGGGATACAGGCATCAGAGGGATCAGTGCTACAAGCTAAGGTGGGGATACAGGCATCAGAGGGAGCAGTGCTTCAAGCTAAGGCAGGGATACAGGTATCAGAGGGATCAGTGCTACAAGCTAAGGCGGGGATACAGGTATCAGAGGGATCAGTGCTACAAGCTAAGCCAGGGATACAGGCATCAGAGGGATCAGTGCTACAAGCTAAGGCGGGGATACAGGCATCAGAGGGATCAGTGCTACAAGCTAAGGCGGGGATACAGGTATCAGAGGGATCAGTGCTACAAGCTAAGGCGGGGATACAGGTATCAGAGGGATCAGTGCTACAAGCTAAGCCAGGGATACAGGCATCAGAGGGATCAGTGCTACAAGCTAAGGCGGGGATACAGGCATCAGAGGGAGCAGTGCTTCAAGCTAAGGCGGGGATACAGGTATCAGAGGGAGCAGTGCTTCAAGCTAAGGCGGGGATACAGGCATCAGAGGGAGCAGTGCTTCAAGCTAAGGCAGGGATACAGGCATCAGAGGGAGCAGTGCTTCAAGCTAAGGCGGGGATACTGGCATCAGAGGCTGATGTCCATCGGGACATGAAACTCTATCTCCCCAATGCAGCAGATAGGTGTGGTGGGAGAAAGCGCCACTTGAGTGTGCCACTCCGCAATGCTGACTCCCTTCCCTATACTGACTCCCCTTGAATGTAGTACGTAGATTGTGTTGTGTGCTTTTTGAACTTTGACAGCACATAGCTTTCTGGTAGGGTCACCATGCAGTCACATGATAACTCATGTGATGCAATATATTTGTGTGCCTATATATCTTGATTCAATGCCCTAGTCATTTCTCAAGTTGTCCAAAAAAATAAGATTTCACAATCCGCTTATTACTCACATTTAAAAAAAGAATTATACATAATTTGCTCAAGAAAAGAAATATTTGCAGTATTATTCATTCCTATGTTTGTACCTAGTCTTTGTGGAATATGTGCAGTATTAATATAAACACTGCAGATAAAATAAGCACTTGTGGCACAAGTCCAAATAACATGTTCAGTGTTGAATTTTCTTGTTGACTGTCCTAGTTGAAAACAGTAGTGTAAATTAATACTGTGGGCTATTGATCCTTTGTCATATATGTAAAAAGATCATATATATATATATATATATATATATATATATATATATATATATATATATATATATATATATATATATATATATATATATATATATATATATATATAGTTACTACCAATGAATTTCTCAACACTGACGTATAATAATATATATATATATATATATATATATATATATATATATATATATATATATATAAGAAGAATGTAGAGGAATCTGAACTTGAATTGGTTGCGTTCTGTAAGGGTTTTAAAGCACCCGATAGGAAAATATTACTCAAGAGTTTGTCAAAGATTTGTTGTAAAGGGTAAAACAAAATAGGAATTGGTGCTAATATAAGTTTTTGTCCATGCTATGATGTCCATTATGATACAATTTATGTTTTACCTGAAACATCAGTGTACGTTAACAAAGCTAGATGTTTGCTTGTACTTTTGTTTGTAGATTGTTCTCAATTATGCTCTTGTGCCAACAGCTGAATGTCAACATCATTTTTCACCATCGATCACTGTGCATATACTTATAATATATACAGTGCACAAATCTGATGACTTACTTTGTCTATTGAAATAAAAGAAGCATTTTGATTAAAAAAGTGTTGTTTTTCATATAAATTAATTAAAGTGTTTTATGATCGGAAACCTGTTTTGCTATATTATATCTATATCCATTTATTAAATTGCAATTTAAACTTTCTTTAATTAGTAGACACAAGTCAAATGTGTGGTTGAAAATATTTGTTGCAGCATAAATTCATTCTAATATGCATATGTAGTAATTTTTTTAGAGCAAGATATATCCATGAACATATTACACTTTGACCATATCAAGAAATCTACAGAACAGTGGCTTTGGAATCAAGAATGATATACCCCCTTTGCTGATATATATATATGTACCCCCCCACACACACACTCCCCGCCAAACTTGTCTGACCAAGAGGTGGTGAGTATATGTTACTAGACTAATAATAAACCAGTATTGGTCTAGTATTATTGCCAGTTAGAATAATACGTACCCACATTTTAGCAATAAAGGATATCAGTAAAGGGCCCAAATCGTGCCAGCATTGAACCAATACCATTGCCAGCATTATGCCAGAATGATACCTGAATGAATCAATACTGAAAGCCAGCATTGGGCCAGAATTGTACCAGCATTAGGCCAATATAGTTTGCCAGCATTGTGGCCCAATTCTACTATAGCAGCATTCCTACATTGGTCCGATCAAGGCTGATTGTAATGCCAATATATGCGGGTATGTTGTAGTGGATATAGGTGGGTTTGATTTTTCGCAAACTTAATTTGAAATGAGACTAGCAAAAAATCGAATTGATTAAGCACCTTTAATGAACTGCAAATGAGCACTATTTTGCGTAGGTACTCACTGGTAGGTTGATTAAAGAGACCTTTCAAACGCTTGAAATACACCATGGAAACAATACAAGATTGAGATCAAATAAACAGGCATAAATTTTCGTGGATAATTTCATTTCAGATTCTAAACTGTTTACACTGAACATGAATATTCAATAATCGTCTGCACAGTTTGAATATAATGTTAAAATAATGTTCGTGTACATCATTGTTTATAAACATGGTGAATAATCAGTAAACATGTCGGAAGGTGTACAATTGAGGTTTCAGTCTGTTAAAAAATTAAACTTCCCTAATTATATTCAAACTTGGCATGTGGGTTGAAGACATTGGCCTATTAGAGGATATGAAGGCAAAATATCTCCATACTCATAATTTTCGTATCTTCTTATTTTATGAAACAGTGAATAGTGGGACCAATTTGTGTGGGTAATCCCCTTTACAAAAGGATATAGAAACTTTAGACGAGCTGGAACTGCAACTAAATATCACGATTTTTGACCAGCTTTAATTTAATGCAGAGCATATGTGTGTAATAAATGCAATAACATATCATTTTGTTTGACATTTTATTTGCTTTCCTTTGTGCCATATATCCTGTACTCGCATTTGGAAGAAGAATATCTGTGGAAGAAATTACGCCAAGTTTTCAAGTGTTGTATTCAGTTTGTTCTTCTCTACCCATCTAGCAGAATGCATTATCAAAATAATCTAAAGTTTGAAAGTGACATCAAAATAATTTTCTTTTATTGGAAATTACAAATAAATAAAAAAAATGTTAACATTTTTTTCCAGCAGGTGTGTATAATAGAGTGTATAGTGACAATGGTTCTGTAAGAATTATAATGACGTCTTTGTTCAATGAGGAATGGCATTGATTTTCAATTTGCCAATATTTGTTCAAAGTGGTGACCATTTTTTATACGGAAACGGGGGTCTGGCAGAAAAGTTCATCATAAGACCTACTCTGCAGTTTGGGTAGAAAAAAATGGCACCAATTTAGCTAAGCAAATAAATCGTGTTTTATTGTAATATATATATAGTATATTACAGTAAAACATATATATATATATATATATATATATATATATATATATATATATATATAATCTTCCAAGTCTCAGTACAAAATTTTTCTCATTTTATTACTTTGGAACATGAATTATACCATTGCAAAGATTAATTGTACAATTCGTTCGTAAGCGATGCAAGCAAAGATTTGCTTTAGTGACGAGTTCGTTAAGGAACGAGTTTGGTTCGGGGGAAACTTGACTTCCGGCGTGCGTGAGGCGGGAAGAAATTGGGTGACGCGAAGGCGTGGACGCCGTGAAGAGGTTTGTTTCTCGCGTCTTTATGCGAGTTACACAGCTTTTGTACAGTCAGTATATTCTTTATCTATTTTACATGCTTCCATTCGAACAACTACTTTGACTTGCCATCATAAAATGTTTACCTTTTATTGGCTTGAAATTGAAGTATGTGCGTAGTCTCGCTTTACTCAAACACCACGAGGAGGCGTGACTTAATTACTCCAGGCCGCCACATCCAGTGTACTGTTTCGCTAAGATTCTTTTGGACTCATTGGCGCGATTTCGCTCTTTAAAATCGATTTCGCTCGAAACAGAAAAGTGCGCTTCACTAAGAATAAACCATAAAATGCTGTTATCATAAAGGTCATGACATGTTAAGTTAGCTGGGCCTGGGTAGGCACTTAAAAAAAATTATACAGAACATTGGGAATTGTTTTAAATGAAAGGTGACATGTAAAGGAACCAAACACTTTTTATTTTATTAAAGTATCTACTAGATCCAGAGATATTGCGATTTTAATATGGTAAAAAATCGAAATTTTTTATATCGTATACAGGCAAAATACTCTAATTTTTTTTTTCTTCAATAAATGTATGTTTAAAATGGCATAACTTTTATGTGTACATATAGTTAAATAATTTTTTTCAGTACTTGCAAGCACATTAAGTAGGGTCATAAATATGCAGTTTATAAGTTATAGTCCAGTCATTATATCATTAATAATAACTCAGTTAATGCAATTAATATGTCAATATTGGCTAATTTGTGCGTGAAGTCAATTGACTGACACATTTTGATAAAAGGCCATAGCTTCCATGATTATGTAGATATTTGTATACTTTGTGCAGGGTTTACAAACTCGTTAACCAAGGTCATAAATATACATTTCTCAGATGATGCAATTAATAAGTCAATATTATTAATTGCATCATTTAAAAATGCTGTATTATTATTAATATTGACTAATTAATGTGCAAACTCAACAGGCAACACCTTTTGATATAAGGCCATAACTTTCATGATTATCACAAACTCGTTTGGTCAAATGATGCAATTAATAAGTCAGTATTGACTAATTAACGCTCAGTTGCAACAGGTCAACACCCTTTTATAAAAGGCCATAACTTCCATCATTATGAAGATATTTGTATAATTTCAACACATTAAGTAGGGTCATAAATATACATTAGTCATTTAGCATTAATAACTCAACATGGATTAACCCATTAGACCCTGCGCGCACGAAAGCGCCTGACCTTGTTTTCATCATGTCGCCCGCAAGCGTCCACTGGGGAAAAGGCTGTGGAGGTGGCGTCATCGGGTGGATTGATATGAAACTAAAACTAGCGGAATTCTACATATCTTAGCTACAGGGTTGTTTGATTTAAATCATGATTTAAATCACTCCAAAAAAATCATTGATTTATGATTTTTTTTACTTCCGTTTTTTTTTCTTGCTGATTTATATAAATTTAACACAAATAATTATTTATAAGCATCGAGATCAACACAGTTTTGTATGGTTTTTTAATACAAAAGTACAAAGTGCGCACATATATTGACACCTATTCCCTTTCTGAATGCAGTGAAGCCACACAAACTTGTCTTCCAGAGCAAGTATCTTTTCAAGTCAGAAGCCCTGAGTTAAAGTCCACTTATAGATTGTGCTAGTTGTTACCAATTCAGTATATTGACTCAAGTGAGACAGACTGGGCTACAATTGTTTAATATTGTACCAGTTTGCAGTCTTGTTGAGACCCATAGAGTACACAGAGCACTGGTCAGGTGCTAATCCACCCTCTCAGCAAACAATAATTACCACTGCTACAGCCACAGACACACAGCATGCTTTCCTTTCCAAGACAGATTTAATGTCTTTATATAAGCAAAAATCATGTACCCTCTGTTAAGACATATACCCAAATCGATTTGAATAGAACACGTTTGAAAGAGTCTATGTCTATATATATGTCTATATACCAGATTTAAAAAAATCAAATAAAAAAAAATCTGATTTAAATCAAATTAATAAGATTTTTTTATTTAAAAAAAATCATGATTTTTTTCAACCCTGTTCACGTATGTAAAAAGCTGCATTTTCAATCATATCTCCAAAACTATCCAGAGTTGAGGCTTAACATTTTGTACAGCTTCATTATCCCACCAAAGATATTTATAGGATTTTTTTTATTGAAATCTGAGAGGGTCACATGGGAACCATTAGCTGAATTGGCATGGAATGAACAATTTAATTAATTATATTTCAGCTTTCTTTGATCTAGAATTTTTCTTATCAATTACCATATTGCACACATTTTCATTTTAAATTCATGATTGTATATTTTGATTTCATCAATCTATATTATCTAAATTAAAACATCTGTATGCACGAACAACTTGAAAAGATTAGTGTACATCTGTGTACGGTGATAAACTCTGGAATTCTTTAAATGAGTCAATAAGAAGTCCAGTTACTCTCCAGAAACTTCAAAAACGATATAAAATGTATTTCCTTGCAGTGTATAAATTACTTAAATAAATTGCTATGCAGTATAAAATATTTGGAAGTACAGTCGCGCCTCGTTATAACGCGGTAGTCGGGGTCCACGACTTCGGACCGCGTTGTAAGCGAGGCGCGTTAGGTGTTCTCATATCTGCCACCAGGGAGCTACTAAACAACAGCGATCGCCGCCCGCTGCACCAAGTCCATGAACCCTGTCGAAGCCCCGTGTGCTTGCAGCATTGTCTTATACGGCAATATGCAGTTTATGGAACTTATTAAACGCGTATACTAGCATAAACGTGTATTATTTTTAAATGTCACACCCTCTTGACTCTTGAACTGAATAAAACACATGTACGTATACCGTTATGGAATAGATCTACTACGATGATGATGTACTGGACCAACAGGCCTACTAATCAAAAATAATAACCTGGACCTGAGCAGCCGAAAACGTATATGATTTGACAAACGTAGTATGCAAGCTGATAAAACACAGAAAAAGACAATAGGTAGAATTATTAATTGTTTCACTTCGTCTTTCAGCCGATCTCGACCGAAGCATAAATTTATTACGCACCACTTAACATCGATTCATCATTTCATATGCGGATGACGAATTCGTATTTTCGCCACCGGTAGCGCCTGCCCTTGGGTTAGGAATTTGGCATGTTGGCTTCGCGTCGCGAAAACGATTAAATTTACGATGTAACAGAAGCATGTAATTTCACCCAAGTGTTATATTGGTACTGCTTGTTAAATGCATTTAAAACCGTTGATTTGATTCTTACGCGAGGCATATTTGTGAATCTCGATTGCAATTTACAAACCGTCGAAGCGAAGCCAGCGACAGTGATTGATGTCGGCGGCAGCGCAAAACAAACAACACGTTGATATTCGTTCATTGACATTGTTCACCTAATGTTTCTTGAGAATTGTCAAAGCAATTCTAAGTAGGTTTAAGCGGGCCAATTTGACATTTTCCCCTGGCGGCAGAAATTCGGGATCCACGACCGACTGCATTATATCCGAATCCGCGTAATAACGGGGCGCGTTATAACGAGGCGCGACTGTACATGTGTAAATGGGTTTCAGTTATTCATTATTTACTAACAATATACTATAAATTTATGTTTACTATTAATATGTACATGTTACTTTGATATTGGGGGAAAGTGATTAATAAGTAATACACTTCAGCTTTCTCCCTTTCCATTTGAATTACTGACATTTGATGTGTATGTGTATATTATGTTGTAGATTTCTATTTTCATTTGGAAATAAAGAACCGATTTGATTTATTTGATATTTATTCTTCGCTGGGTTGAGTGACCTTTGTGCACATCATTTTATACAACGTGTGTTAACAACAATGAAAGTGCAGTGAGAAGCGAGATGACACGTATCCAACCATATGATGCACTGAAAAATGGCTTTCATTGTGTTGTCTCTTCAGTAGCAATTTGGAATTTTTTTATTTAACAGCAGATCAAAGAGAAACTAACTGTTCAGACAGATGTATCACTTGCTTACAGGGGTTCATCCAGGATAACATTTTTGCCAGTCCAAAATGTTTTGAGAATGTAACAAAATGCGTGTGCAAGCTCGATTGCATGCTCGGTCACACAATCAAAAATGTAATAATATATATATATATATATATATATATATATATAATCAAGCTATAACAATACGATATATATATATATATATATATATATAATCAAGCTATAACAATACGATATATATATATAAATATATATATATATATTTACTTACACAATCATTTTAACCAAGTCAGACGGGTAAATATCAATACATTTACCTGTACATATTGTGTGCATCATAAATAATAATTCAAAATAATAACTGACAAAGATACAGTCTTCTAACGTGAGTCCATTCAGTGCCTGGGAATACTGTACCACCCACAATTAAAACATCATAGCGTTGCTAATTATCATCATAAAAGTATGAATGAAGTATCATTTTGTTTGTTGCTAAGATCCTATTTTCTACAATAGAATGATAATAGCTACAACACATTATGTAATCATGGGAACATTACTATCTGAAATTTTATTTTATCACAACTGAAAGCAAAGATACACCAACTTCACCCTGCTATCATACAATTTTTTAGTGGATGAATGTCCCTACATCCAGTGGTGAAAATGTAGCTAAAGATGTAAGCTATACAGTAAAGTAAACCTGAATCAAATATGTTGAACAGTTTTGTTTCCATCACGTTTTATGTAGAACCATGTCAAACGTTGATTATTTTTAAAATGAATGTCAAAACAGACAGCAAAAAATAACCATATTTCACCCTGCTACTAGATAATTTATGAGTGGCTGAATGTCCCTATATCCAGTAGGACAACTGTAGCCATATGTGTAAGCTTTAACATAAAGTAAACCTGAATCAAATATGTTGAGTAGTATTTGTTTTATGATGTTTTATGTACAAACATGTAAAATCGTTAAATTCTGTTTGTTTTGGGTTTCCCCACAAACTTCAAAGGTGTTGAGTGGCAGGTGGATACAATGTAATTATTGGCGGGCGAGAGAGCGCGCCGCTTCCAAGAAAATTATATTGGCTTGACCTATTTCTCACATTCTGAATTTGCCAGTCAACTGAATTTACCACTCGTTGTAGTTAGCATTGTGTTGGGTAATAATGTCAGATTATAAAAACAGCTAGCCCGTCCAACCCGTCCAAGATAAAACTTTACCCGTCCAAAAACTCACTTTATGCATTTTACCCGTCCAAAAGACGGGTGGACGGGTCTGTGGATGAGTCTATGCTTGCCTACACGGTAAGAGGAAGTTGTTTAAACATAACAAGGAAGTTGTCCGCAATAGCAACGTTTTCAACTTGGCCAACATCTTCAGTGCATTTATCAGAGGTTAATAACACCTATGTGCCATGTGTACCAGCGGGGTTTAATAACACCTGTGTGCAATGTGTACCAGCGGGGGTTAATAACACATCTGTGCCATGTGTACCAGTAGGGGTTAATAACACCTGTGTGCAATGTGTACCAGTAGGGGTTAATAACACGTGTGCAATATGTACCAGCGGGGGTTAATAACACATCTGTGCCATGTGTACCAGCGGGGGTTAATGACACATCTGTGCCATGTTTACCAGTAGGGGTTAATAACACCTGTGTGCAATGTGTACCAGTAGGGGTTAATAACACGTGTGCAATTTGTACCAGCGGGGGTTAATAACACATCTGTGCCATGTGTACCAGTAGGGGTTAATAACACCTTTGTGCAATGTGTATCAGTAGGGGTTAATAACACGTGTGCAATGTGTACCAGCGGGGGTTAATAACACATCAGTGCCATGTGTACCAGCGGGGGTTAATGACACATCTGTGCCATGTGTACCAGTGGGGGTTAATAACACATGTGCCATGTGTACCAGTAGGGGTTAATAACACATCTGTGCCATGTGTACCAGTAGGGGTTAATAGCACATCTGTGCCATGTGTACCGGCGGGGGTTAATAACACATCTGTGCCATGTGTACCAGTAGGGGTTAATAACACATCTGTGCCATGTGTACCAGTAGGGGTTAATAACACATCTGTGCCATGTGTACCAGTAGGGGTTAATAACACATCTGTGCCATGTGTACCAGTAGGGGTTAATAACACAAGTACCAAGTGGCACCTTCCTGATTCCACTCACAAGGTAATGGATGGATTCAGAGAAAGAGGGGGAAAACAAGTCTTCCGGCTAACAAAAAACTTATCGTGAGATTGTAAATGGATCCCATGATAAATGGGGTGCATTTGATTTTCAATGAAAAATGGACCGATTTGTTTACATTTTGCATGTGCTTTAAATTATATCAAGTCAGTCAGTGGTGCACAAAATGCCCATCAGTGAGGCATGAAATAGAAATTCCTAATCAGTGTAATGTGTATGCATGAAGGGTCATATAAAATGATGCCCCTCAGTGTCATTGCTTATTATAAAACTTCATATCATATTAAATACATGATATTCACTGCGCCAAACAGATATATGAAGGGGGTACATTTGGGGGTCCATTGGCCAGAAGTGAATATTAACCGCACCAAATTTCACAAATGGAATGTGTACTCCAGGTGCAATTTATGGGGTCTATTTACAATACTTACTTAATCCTCTTTGTGCCTATTGGCGCATGAGGCAGAAACAGGACCTCTCCACTTCTGTTGGTCTACAGCTTGTTTGGCAGCCTCGTCCCAGCTGAGGTGCATTTTGCTTAATTCCCCCTCCACAGTTTCCTTCAGGTTGTTTTTGGTTGTCCTCGTTTTTGCTTTCCTGCGGGTGTCCGCCTCAAGGCTGTTTTGTAGTCATCAAACCATGGCCGAACCATCTCCATCTTATTGTGGTGTGCAAGTCATCAGTGTTAATTTGTTTAGTTGATTTGAGAAGGTCTGTTGAAGATCTTTTGTGGCCAGAATATTCGCATGATGTTTCGAAGGCATTTTGTATGGAAGGTTAAATGTTGTCTTAAATCTGTTTCATTCATACGCCAATGCTAAGAACAAGTCAGACAATACCACACTCTGTACGAAATTGCCATTTAGTTTGAATAACTTTGATTTTGGTCTTGTCACTGACCTGCAGTAGTGTTTTTGTTGAATGCTACAATTTTGTTTTCTAAAAAATCAACATGGAAGATGTTCTCTGTTTTGTCGCCGAAACAAACAGATTCTGTTTTCATACACTGGGATCCTTTCATCCCTGACATGTGCATCAAATTAAAATATTAAAAAAAATTAAAACCTATACTCAGCAAGTGTCGCATTCTGTAAATGTTCACTTTTCCTGTTCATAAATATTTTTCTTCCGGATACAAAAATCCTTGAAAGGGGTTACTGTCTCAAAATCACTTGCATTGTATTCCTATGGCATGTACCACCCAGTGGTAAAACAGTGGTCTGACCCCTATACCAGCATTCATTGCTGATATTGCAGGGTTTTTGCTGTTTTATGCAAATGGTGGGGTCATGACACTATCAATGAAAGCAGCTGGTTGCTATGGAGACTGTTGGGAAGGTCACTTGCATTGGGAAAGTCAAGACCAAAGTTTTGATTAACGCTTTGTGCAAACCTTTTTATCTTCACAATCTGTGTTGTCACATCAGTGCTGGGTGATGGAGGGGTATGATGATTGATAGTGGCTGTTTTTGTCATGATGTATGGCGCCAGTGTGTGGAAACAGTCATTTATATTCATGCAAGCATTGTACTAATGAAAGGAATAATCTGGCTATTGTGATTATATGTAGTCTGATTATCAGGGTTGAAAAAAAAATCATGATAAAAAAAAAATTATCAGATTTTTTTTATTTAAATCACATTTATTTGATTTTTTTAAAATCTGGTATACACAATGTCATAAAATATTTGACTATCACGCTATCTGGTGTCAATACAGCTACACAAGTGTGTGCCCTTTGTGCTTTTGTATTAAAAAACAAACAAAACTTTGTTGATCTCGATGCTTGAAAACAATTATTTTTGCTAAATTCATATAAATCAGTGATTAAAAAAACTGGAAGTCAAAAAAATCATAAATCAGTGATCTAAAAAAAAATTGGGAGCGATTTAAATCAATGATTTAAATCAAATGATTTAAATCAAACCACCCTGCTGAGCATATAATGGGCATGAACAAGTATTATGTGGTTTGTCTGGTGGTATTATGTGGTTTGTCTGGTGGTATTATGTGGTTTGTCTGGTGGTATTATGTGGTTTGTCTGGTGGTATTATGCATGTGTTCTGGTGCGCGGCATTATGTGTAAATGATTCTCTAAATGACAGTGTCATGCGTTTGATTACTTATGTGAAGTGAAATTAGAAGTGCATTGTCTGGTTGTTTTTATCAGGCGTGTTATATACAACAAACTGTATCTAGTCTGACATCTTCTCTGCCCACCAAACCACAATTTTTAAATGTCATTTCACCGCTATCTGTTTATGAATATAGACAGCATGCAATGCAGAATGATATTCAAGCCAAAAAATTATTTCAATAACATAAAATACCAGTTTGAGTCTGGTTGGAGACCCTTAGACTTTAGAGTATACAGAGCCCTGTTCAGGTGTTAATCCACCCTCTCTGCAAACAATAATTAGCACTGCTACAGCCTCAGACACACAGCATGCTTTTCTTTTTCCAAGACAGATTATGCAACTACAATGGGTGAGGCCTTGTGGACATTGTCTAATGTCTTTATATAAGCAAAAATCATGTACCCTCTGTTAAGACAAGTACCCAAATTGACTTTAATAGACCACATTTGAAAGAGTTTATAAATATAAACATCTATATCAATGTTTATATACCAGAGTTAAAAACAATCAAATAAATAAAGCCAAAAATCCGATTTAAATCAAATAAATCCAATTTTTTATATAAAAAAATCATGATTTTTTTCAATCCTGCTTAGCTATGAATTGAGGGTAAAATTAACATATGGTCGTATTGAAAGTTTAGAAGATAATCACGTTTGAAGTCGAGCACTGGTGGGCTTTAAAAATGGCTGTTTCTCGTAGAACAGATGCGTCACTGCAGATGAAGTTTGCGCAATTTTAGGGATGAATCTTCGGATGAAAGTGTTTCTGAGATGGATGTGGAGGTAAGATTTATATGTGGCTCGATCTTTGACTGAGTGAGTGATAAATTGAAGATGGCGTCGGTTGGTTTTCTTCGTCTAAGATTAGCCTGGTCACTGTCTTATTCAGCTTGTCGACTGTTTCAACACTGACATTGTGTGTTTTGTGCAATTTACTCGGCTTAGATTACGTGGTTAGTTAACATGTAAACAGTCAAGCCCTGCCCCTGGCCTGGGTGGTGCCTAGATGGGTGGTGTTGTTGCTTTGCCTTTGGACATTGTTGACAATTTTATTATATTGACGGTGTCAGTGGTCTTTGTAATTAATTATATTTATCTATATTTCAGATATTAGTAAACTAAAAAGTCGTCATTGGCTGCTTGTGAAAATTATAATTTTATATTGTGTTGGATATGACGTGACAAATGCATAAACTTTTTTTTCTTATTGTGTTTTCATTACAGTAGCTGTTTGTTTGTTTCAGGTGGCAAGTAATAATAGTGATGACATCCCTGATGAGAACTCTGATAACTTCATCAAAATGAGCTTATCTGAAAATGGAGTGAAACGGCCATCTGGACGTGCAATTTGAGACATGCTTTGGATGTTTGACATGCAGTGTGCATTTGTGAAAAAATTGGATTCTTTGTGGAGTACCATGCATAGGATGAACGTTTCCTTGTGTGCCAAAACTTCGCATGAAATTTCACTTGTCAAAACTTCACTTGAAATTTATGGTTTTTCACCCCTGGATCCACTGCTGTTAAGCTCAGAGCTAAAATTATCTTTATTATTAACTTTCAGTATATCATATTTTAAGCGAAGGATCACTATTTGATCCTGTCAAGCTGATCGATCATCTTGAGTAGCCTCAATTATCCAGGCTCCATCATGTGACGTCACCGTTTGTTGCACACATGACACATGATATAAGTTACCTGGAATCTGGCATAGCAAATGTTAATGACTCAAGCTAACTCATCCAGTAACAGTAAAAAAAATCAGTTAATACGAAGCAGTCAAACCAACTTTAAACATCAGTTATTTTGACACAAGTCACAAAATAAAATGGATATGCTAACATTTTTGTTGTGGGTTCAGATCATGTTTATATAAAAGTAAACTATAAATTCTTATTTTAAGGTACCTTTTATTTTGTATAGAACTTAGATGCTTATTTTTGTTATCCAAAACACGTAATATGGCATTGATTTCTGTGGAAAATTGTAGGGAGTCCACTAGTGTGAGGCCAGCGGTTTCTCACTCTTCTCATATTTGGGGGTCCGTAGGGCGATTCCAGCATTCAGACATTTTTCATCTTTAAAACTGCAGATCCATGTTAATTTATTGCTGAGTAATTTAATTTTGTTCATAGCATTGTTCTACATGTTGTTTAATAGTCGGTAGGTAAAATAAATTTTTCATCAATAATGGATTTAAAAAATGTATTACATAATAATAATAATTAGAGCACTTTTAGAGCGCCATGGATCCAGGTGACCCTGTTCAAAGGCGCTGACACAAACATAGTTAAAGACAGTCACGATTAAAAAATAAATAAATAGATAAATAAATAAAAACAAAAAACAGCAAATCCAAGTTCATAGGACATAGCACTAAAAGTCGAATAAATTTGACCGTTAAGAATAATAAGCGCGTTTAAACAAGATAGTTTTTAAGAGTCTTAAAAGTGTATAGAGAGTCACATGTGCACTGCGTACAGTCAGAAGAGAGTCTGATGAGGATCGCAATGTTCTGCAGGGTTGGTAAAACTGGAGCAGGTCTGCAATGTAGCTCGGCGCAAGCAGATGAAGAGCTTTGAACGTCATCAGTAAGACCTTGTATTCAATGCAGTACCGGACAGGAAGCCAATGGAGAGTCTCTAAGATGGATGTGATGTGGTTATAGCGACTGGCTCTGACCACAATGCGAGCTGCCACATTCTGGACTCTCTGCAGCTTGTCCAGTAACTGGTCAGGTACACCATAAAGGAGGCCATTTCCATAGTCCAGTCGCGATATGACAAGGGAGTGAACCAGGAGTGGCATGTTGTGTCAAGCAATCTCTGATGGAGCGAATCCGATGTAGGTGAAAGTATGCTACCTTGCACAGTTTTGACACTTGAGATTTCATGCTGAGTTCACTGTCAAACATCACTCCAATGTTGCGAGCGATGGCAGTAGGCTGGAGGATGCTGTCACTGATGACGACATCAGTCAGACTGTGCTTGCTAGCCGAGCTCGGTGTAGTGATCACAAGCACTTCAGTCTTATCGTCATCCATGCTTTTAGTTCTCCAATACATGCTTGGATGCGTGCCAGTGCAGCTATCTCATCATTGGTGTCCTTGATCTTAAATGAGACATACAACGTTACTTGTGCGACGCACAAAAATCTTAATTCAGACGGGTATTATTATTTTTTCATAAACAATATAAATGTGGCATTACATGTGTGACACATGTGAAATAGACTTAGTAATGGACAATCTGCCATCATATATTGGTATTAGGGGTCATACACGTAATGTAGCGTTATGTGTTTGACATATATTTTATATAGTTCACTAATTTTGCATGCCTTTTATATTTTGGTATTACATAAGTAGTCGTGTTGATTTATAAACCATTTGGAAATTGTTTGTTTGGAAAAGTTTTTGGAAATTTGTGACATTGAAATTCAGCTTTTTAAATACTACAACTTTTACAATTAATATTGTCATTCTTTTTTCTCTTCATTGTAATACAGTGACATTTTAGTACACCTAGATAATTTCTTTAATCAAAATGTGGTTTTGTTTCTATCTAGAAAATGGGTATCATGATAATGAAATGCATACCTTTATGCATTGTGGCCATTATTTCCCAAGAAAAATGTATGAAATCTTATTTTTAAAACTTTTACAATGAAATATAGAAGTAGTAAATGGAAAAATAGTCATCCTAATGGCGGAGGAGGCCCAGGCTAATGATTTAACCCATTAGACCCCACAACAGCCACGGTCGGCCGCTCTGCAGTCCTGGAACGGCCGCATATAGGACCCTCTATTAAAAAAATCCTGGCGAATAACTACCGAACTAAACGCTACCAAATTTTGCCACACCCTAGTGGATACATTTTGCAACAACAACAGCTCGTTACGTGCATATATTGCCCTATCAGAAATCTTGATTTTCATCGGTTTTGTTCACGCTATCTCGAAAATTTTTATTTCTACCTTTGTCATGATAAAATATGGTGTAACCTGAAAAATAACCGTCAGAATTTGATAATGTTTTCAGTGGTGCAAAGCAAACACATAGCTACATTTTCTTCGCTGGGTTGCGTAAGGTTATAGCATGGGATCATTTGTCAAATGTCAGTCGCAAGGTAGAAAGTTTTAACAAACTTACTATTTTGTCTTTGCAAATTGTGATCAAATGTCAACATTTTATTAATATATCCTATTTCTATGTATACATGCATGTGGAGAAATTACTACTATTCAAAATAAGCACAACTTGTAATTTTCAATATTGAATAGTTTTTTCTACAGATTTTTGAACACGAGGTAAAATCGCTTGAAATTTGCCAGAAATGCTGGGAACGGGGAGCATGTTTTAATAAAAATCCTGGGGCCTAATGGGTTAATTCAATTCTGGTATTTTGACCAATCAGAAGCGGGTGCCTTTGTTTGGCCCATAACCTACAAAGTGGGTTATATGCACTGCAACAGACATGGGGTCAATTCTATTCCGGAATTCGAATTGACCCTCGATTCCAATCCCGGAATTCGAATTGATTTACGAAAGTCATTTGGAATTCGAATTGATTTTTTATTGGAATTGATTTTGTAATAATTGACTTGATACTGTTAATCTTTATCCCTTAAATTTACAATTAAAATCATGTTTTTCTGCTATTAGTATATAACCCTAACAGCCAGAAAACTGTCAACATAGCACATACACTGTCTACTCTGTTATTGAAACATTGTGAACAAGAACAATATAATCAAGCATTTGCATCAAAAACAAATACTAAGTTACTGTAACAGACAGTAAAACCAAAGTCGTACCATTCAGGCCTTATTTCATTTTCTTTCTCAGTGGACAAGGTTTATTGCCCCATGGAGAATACATGTTGGTGATTAGAATGTTGAAAACTCAAAGTTGATGAAATATCGATGATACCACAACTGATATAAACAGGGGGAACTGTTCAAAACTCAAGAGTAACAACAATTTGTTAATCATATATGATTGTGCACACATGATTTCAAGTACAAATAAAACTGTTAAAACGAATTGGATTTGAATTTTTCCTTAGCGTAGGATTTTTGAAATTGTAATTGACAATTTGGAATTGGAATTGATTTTTTTTTAATCTGCACTGCAGTGGTGTACACAACAGTAATCTCATCCTTTCAGTTATTTGGCTGTTAAATGTGAATCTAAGCAATCCGGTTTTATCGTTGTTTATTTTTAAGTTGTATGATATACTAAATTATAATTACAGTACCATGTTTATGGCTGAAGATAAAAACCAATAAATGGAGCTGCGAATCTGCGGGGCATTGCGATAAAAAAGCATTGACGTGTGGTTTCGTAGCCTGCAACAAAGCGGCATGCAGGATTAAAGGTTACATTATAGATCAATTGAGTGTTGGCTTGGAAACGTCGTAAACATAATTGCTTTGAGTAGTTGTACAAGCATTGCTTAGCAACATTGACGTGTGTTCACTTGATCAAGGAAGGTTCTGTATTCATTGTTATAATATCCATTATGTGAATTGTTCAGCGTGGCAGAGGTTTGTGCATTATGGGGTGCTGTTTTTCAAAATTGCGTTCGTCTTGACTTGCAGGTGAGGTTGCCGGGCAGTCATCTGCATCTTCAACGACACCTACCAAATGTCCAGCAGCGAGGTCATCCAACAAGTGAGGTAGGTGTATACAGCAGCATCATTATCTAACGTGACATTGAACCAGTGAGGACACCCTGTCGTACCTGGCTGATGACGTTTCCTGTGTTGTTGCTTGTTGATCTTCATCACCAGCAAAGCGATGTTTGATCCTCTGACCATTGCTTGCATACTCTTGAGTGCCAAATAAACTTATAGGCCAAATAACAGTACAGAGTGGCAAATCGGTCAAATTTAATAATAGTATAGTGCCAAATAACAGTATAAGGGGCAAATTATTCAAAACTAATAATAGTACAGTATGAAAAAGTCACTAGTATATTTGTCTTTTTTATTGTCAAAGCAATATTTTTACTCGAAGTGAAGCCAAGGCGTCCCTAGAAAACTATGCGGATCACCGTGTATTTTGTTTGTTTTTTCTGCCGAATATGCATAAACTTTGTGCTTATTCGCGTTACCGCAAATATAGTAACCGCATTTTATATCTGCAAAAAACTGGGGAATTTTCCGTTTTTAAATGGACATTAAAGTTTTATTGAATTGAATACTCACGCCTGTATCAGGGGAAACTGCCGCCAGCTGGTTACGACCGGTTTGAGGCGCTGCACACAGCGGTCATTTACGGTCAGTTTACGCAGTGATAATGGCATTTTAACTAATAATATACCATGTCAAGTTCCCGAGAACTAAGGATTAATGGAAATCTAATGGTCTAACGCTTCGGGCTAAAAATCTAGGATCCTCAGAAGCATGGGATCTCGCTAAATTCACGACTGTCGTTCTAAAGGATGAAAACTTAGCCGTCAGAGGGAGCCACATGCAGCTCCAGTTGGGAGCAAGTGATTTTAGCGTGAGCGGAAACCGCACCGTGGATGATTGATTAGTGCTAGCAATAGGGAGTGAGAGCGATTCCTCTCCTAAAAATTATACCCTGCATAATTTGGCAAGATTATCGGAGAATATAGGCTGGCACAAATGTTTAAATTTAATAATAGTATAGTGCCGTATAGGGTGGCATTTTTCATAAAATAAATATGCGTATAGGGACGCTTATTCGGCCCTGAAGAATATGTTGAATTAGTTTCTGGTATCATGGTGCCCTCCATATTTTTCTATCTTGTATTGTTGTCATTATATCTTGTTTTCCCAAGTCTGTGTCATGTTTCAGGATGTCTATATTTGAGCGCACGCTTCACTGGTTTTCTTACACCATGCATGGTTTCGGACCAAGTGTATCAATCGAGAAACAGGTTCGTTTCTTCCTCTGCATTAGTTGCCCATGAAACGCGTCCATTGCTCTCTGATTTTATATGAGAGTTTAGGTGCTCTGATCTGGCATCTGTGACGTGTATGCAGATTCAACCAATTTTTTTGGAGGTTGTCTAACGAAAAATGACCAAGTTCCTCACTGTCGAACACAGCATACAGCGAGCCACTGCAGAACAGTTTTATGAAACGCTTACTCAGCTTCTATTGCATCTATCTTTTCTTTAGCAACTGTTTGCCACAACCTAAAGTAGATTTTTTATTGGAGAAAGCCTCTTTCTCTGAAGGACCGTGTCTGACTCTCCTCGAGTTGTCTCTGCTCTGCTTACTCAGTCATGTTTCATTGTAATACTAATAAATAAAACAAATTGTATTGTGTCATATTCAGTGACATTAAGTGTGTACAGTGATTGTAAAATCATGAGTAGTAAAATAGAAAATTGATTGAAAAATGCAAGAGAGAATGTCATAAAAGGTGTCCTCATTCACAGCTGTCACAGCTATAAATACCTTGGTCAGTGATGTGACAACCCTGGTAGGCGATGTGGCAACCCTGGTAGGCGATGTGGCAACCTTGGTCTGTGGCAACCTTGGTTGTAAATGAGTACAACACATTGCAAAGACGTGTGCTGTCCCATGATTGTGAGACATGTTCTCTGGAATGTATACCCCATCTTCCTTGATCTGTTCCAAGATGTGGGCACACATTGCGAAGTCAACTGATGTTGCAGACGACCATAATTGATCCATAGGCCAAGCCTATTGTTCAGTGTGATCAGTGCCTTGCTCCTTGTTTGGTTGTACACATAGTAGGCAGTGGCAGTGCCCAGTGGGGTGGGCATACCAGGCACATGTTGCAGAAGTTGATAGGACCCTATAAGATCCTTTTCCTTGGTTGGGTCATTGACTAGCATCCGCCCTGAACTGTGAGGCTCTCTGTGTGGCATTCTTGCTTTGTTACAATGCAGCATGGCTGGCCATGACACTAAAGAGAGTTTGGAACCATCTTTTCTGTAGTAGAGAACGATACTTCGGTTGACTGCTCATGTCGTCTTTCTTTCCTGCAGAAATCGATATCTGCTCTCAGTATTTTGGCTGCAAGATGTAGAACAAGCTACTTCTCATCAACATGACGGTCTAGTTCCAGATGCTTGAGCTTCTCGGTGGCATCACCAAGGGACTATCGTAGATGCGCAAATGAATCCAGATCCACTACTTTGTTTAATAATTGAAATGTGCTTGCCAAACTTCTGTTGCAATTTCAGTGTGATTGATTGGTATGTGCCTGCAGTTTTGACTCCTAGCTCCAGGAGAATTGCTCGGTACTGATCCCTCAGTGACTTTAGTAGGAAGCCACACTTCTAGAAGAGGGAAACTTTTAGCTCCTCCACCCGATGATCCAAAGCAGCATCGTACATGTTTTGTTGTGCTGACCTTCCAATAGGGATCCATATGGCTGAGAAAGCATTCATTCATTGTGCATGATAGGATATATCATTTGCTACCATGTCATGTCCTTGGCCAGTTAGTCTCAGCAAGATGTCTTCCTTGTTCAACTTCTTGGCCATGTCTATGATCGCCTACTGGCTACTTTAAGTAGAAACCTTGCAAGTTGGCTCCCTGCCACTCATCCACCTTTTGTTGCAGATCACACGCAGCATTTGCATCAAATGTTGGTGTGCTGTGTCTAGTGGAAATGGGTGACTTTGGGGATGACATGATGCATTCAGGCTCAGCCAGGGTTGAAATACTTCCTGTCAGATGCTTTTTTTCTGCGTGATTAAAGCCCTTTTCATTTAAATACCAGTTGCTACATTTGGCATGCAATCTTGGTGATTTGTCTGCCACCCATGTTTCCATGGCAGCGTTACTGCGTAGCCTTCTGAAAATGTCATCCTGTCAAGCTGTCATGGCCTAAACAAGTTTTGGCGTTGTTATGATCTGCAGTGATGCACACTGAAAACAGAAGTGATAGAACAAAATGTCCTGAACCTCTGACTCCACAAAATAAACAATAGGACATTCTACCATGAAAGGTGCTCATTGATTTTAGTTGCACTTTGAGACATGAGCAGTAGCAGTAGTAGTAACTAGTTCAGCATACAGGGTGCATTTCAGTGTAGTTATAAAGAACAATACTAATAAAAATGAAAAGTTTTGTAGTTATTAGGTGGACATATTGTATTCTTTATTCATATACAATGACAATGCAATTAGCACCATGATTTGGCACATTGGTAACGAATTAGATATTGAAAAAGAAATTTTTTTTGTAAAACAGCACCCCTAATGCTTAGTGTGTGCATGCGTGCGCACGTGTGTGAAACCCTTGCACAGTTTCCCATAGACCAATATTTCACATCCGCTGACGTTGCTGGCTGGCGAGGGCATCCTCGAATTTACTATTATTGTTGAATTGCCTATTTCAGGGCCAGGAATACACGACACATTAGCATGAATTGCCAATGCAGCCGAATAGCGAGAAACCGAACTTGTGAAAGAACTGTGGAGTTCGGTAAAAGTTGTTCTCAGTGTCTGATAAAAAAGATAGGATACGGATTCAGTGGTCGAAGGCACTTAGATCTGGTAGTACTTCATGAAATCGGACCAGAGCCATCTCCGTGCTGTGTCTCGTGCTAGCTGAAACCAATGTCTATGCTTATAAACTAAAAGACCATTAAAATATATAAATAAATAAATTAAAACGTCTTCACAAAAAGCATAAATGAGCAACACCGAGGGCATATTCAGGGTTACGGACATTCATTGCTTCAGATACCTGTTGTGGAGCGACTTCTTGTATTGCGAGTGGCTGATGATGTCCCTGAAAGAGCTGATGTCCGTAGCGATTGATGCCAGGCTTGGTTCATTGATGATGTCCCTGAAAGAGCTGATGTCCGTGGCGATTGATGCCAGGCTTGGTTCATTGTGACGTCCCTGAAAGATCTGATTTCCTTGGCGATTGATGCCAAGCTTGGTTCATTGATGACGTCCCTGAAAGATCTGATGTCCGTGGCGATTGATGCCAAGCTTGGTTCATTGATGACGTCCCTGAAAGATCTGATGTCCATAGCGATTGATGCCAAGCTTGGTTCATTGTGACGTCCCTGAAAGATCTGATGTCCATAGCGATTGATGCCAAGCTTGGTTCATTGTGACGTCCCTGAAAGATCTGATGTCCATAGCGATTGATGCCAAGCTTGGTTCATTGATGACGTCCCTGAAAGATCTGATGTCCGTAGCGATTGATGCCAAGCTTGGTTCATTGTGACGTCCCTGAAAGATCTGATGTCCGTAGCGATTGATGCCAAGCTTGGTTCATTGATGACGTCCCTGAAAGATCTGATGTCCGTAGCGATTGATGCCAAGCTTGGTTCATTGTGACGTCCCTGAAAGATCTGATGTCCGTAGCGATTGATGCCAAGCTTGGTTCATTGATGACGTCCCTGAAAGATCTGATGTCCATAGCGCTTGATGCCAAGCTTGGTTCATTGATGACGTCCCTGAAAGATCTGATGTCCGTAGCGATTGATGCCAAGCTTGGTTCATTGATGACGTCCCTGAAAGATCTGATGTCCGTAGCGATTGATGCCAAGCTTGGTTCATTGTGACGTCCCTGAAAGATCTGATGTCCGTAGCGATTGATGCCAAGCTTGGTTCATTGATGACGCCCTGAAAGATCTGATGTCCGTGGCGATTGATGCCAAGCTTGGTTCATTGATGAGCGTCCCTGAAAGATCTGATGTCCGTAGCGATTGATGCCAAGCTTGGTTCATTGATGGCGTCCCTGAAAGATCTGATGTCCGTGGCGATTGATGCCAAGCTTGGTTCATTGATGGCGTCCCTGAAAGATCTGATGTCCGTAGCGATTGATGCCAAGCTTGGTTCATTGATGACGTCCCTGAAAGATCAGATGTACGAAGCGATTGATGCCAAGCTTGGTTCATTGTGACGTCCCTGAAAGATCTGATGTCCATAGCGATTGATGCCAAGCTTGGTTCATTGATGACGTCCCTGAAAGATCTGATGTCCATAGCGATTGATGCCAAGCTTGGTTCATTGATGACGTCCCTGAAAGATCTGATGTCCATAGCGATTGATGCCAAGCTTGGTTCATTGTGACGTCCCTGAAAGATCTGATGTCCATAGCGATTGATGCCAAGCTTGGTTCATTGATGACGTCCCTGAAAGATCTGATGTCCATAGCGATTGATGCCAAGCTTGGTTCATTGTGACGTCCCTGAAAGATCTGATGTCCGTGGCGATTGATGCCAAGCTTGGTTCATTGATGGCGTCCCTGAAAGATCTGATGTCCGTAGCGATTGATGCCAAGCTTGGTTCATTGTGGCGTCCTGAAAGATCTGATGTCCGTGGCGATTGATGCCAAGCTTGGTTCATTGTGACGTCCCTGAAAGATCTGATGTCCGTGGCGATTGATGCCAAGCTTGGTTCATTGTGAGCGTCCCTGAAAGATCTGATGTCCGTAGCGATTGATGCCAAGCTTGGTTCATTGATGACGTCCCTGAAAGATCTGATGTCCGTAGCGATTGATGCCAAGCTTGGTTCATTGTGACGTCCCTGAAAGATCTGATGTCCGTAGCGATTGATGCCAAGCTTGGTTCATTGTGACGTCCCTGAAAGATCTGATGTCCGTAGCGATTGATGCCAAGCTTGGTTCATTGTGACGTCCCTGAAAGATCTGATGTCCGTAGC
This sequence comes from Lamellibrachia satsuma, assembly GCA_033239005.1. Taxonomy (NCBI): domain Eukaryota; kingdom Metazoa; phylum Annelida; class Polychaeta; order Sabellida; family Siboglinidae; genus Lamellibrachia; species Lamellibrachia satsuma. The sequence goes on from BSQZ01000103.1 coordinate 870,282, forward strand.
GATTGATGCCAAGCTTGGTTCATTGTGACGTCCCTGAAAGATCTGATGTCCGTAGCGATTGATGCCAAGCTTGGTTCATTGTGACGTCCCTGCAAGATCTGATGTCCGTAGCGATTGATGCCAAGCTTGGTTCATTGTGACGTCCCTGCAAGATCTGATGTCCGTAGCGATTGATGCCAAGCTTGGTTCATTGTGGCGTCCTGAAAGATCTGATGTCCGTAGCGATTGATGCCAAGCTTGGTTCATTGTGCGTCCCTGAAAGATCTGATGTCCGTAGCGATTGATGCCAGGCTTGGTTCATTGTGACGTCCCTGAAAGATCTGATGTCCGTAGCGATTGATGCCAGGCTTGGTTCATTGTGACGCCCTGAAAGATCTGATGTCCGTAGCGATTGATGCCAGGCTTGGTTCATTGTGGACGTCCCTGAAAGATCTGATGTCCGTAGCGATTGATGCCAGGCTTGGTTCATTGTGGCGCCCTGAAAGATCTGATGTCCGTAGCGATTGATGCCAGGCTTGGTTCATTGTGCGTCCCTGAAAGATCTGATGTCCGTGGCGATTGATGCCAGGCTTGGTTCATTGTGACGCCCTGAAAGATCTGATGTCCGTAGCGATTGATGCCAGGCTTGGTTCATTGTGACGTCCCTGAAAGATCTGATGTCCGTAGCGATTGATGCCAGGCTTGGTTCATTGTGACGTCCCTGAAAGATCTGATGTCCGTAGCGATTGATGCCAGGCTTGGTTCATTGTGACGTCCCTGAAAGATCTGATGTCCGTAGCGATTGATGCCAGGCTTGGTTCATTGTGACGTCCCTGAAAGATCTGATGTCCGTAGCGATTGATGCCAGGCTTGGTTCATTGTGACGTCCCTGAAAGATCTGATGTCCGTAGCGATTGATGCCAGGCTTGGTTCATTGTGACGTCCCTGAAAGATCTGATGTCCGTAGCGATTGATGCCAGGCTTGGTTCATTGTGACGTCCCTGAAAGATCTGATGTCCATAGCGATTGATGCCAGGCTTGGTTCATTGTGACGTCCCTGAAAGATCTGATGTCCATAGCGATTGATGCCAGGCTTGGTTCATTGATGACGTCCCTGAAAGATCTGATGTCCATAGCGATTGATGCCAGGCTTGGTTCATTGATGACGTCCCTGAAAGATCTGATGTCCATAGCGATTGATGCCAGGCTTGGTTCATTGTGACGTCCCTGAAAGATCTGATGTCCATAGCGATTGATGCCAGGCTTGGTTCATTGTGACGTCCCTGAAAGATCTGATGTCCATAGCGATTGATGCCAGGCTTGGTTCATTGTGACGTCCCTGAAAGATCTGATGTCCATAGCGATTGATGCCAGGTTTGGTTCATTGTGACGTCCCTGAAAGATCTGATGTCCATAGCGATTGATGCCAGGTTTGGTTCATTGTGACGTCCCTGAAAGATCTGATGTCCATAGCGATTGATGCCAGGTTTGGTTCATTGTGGCGTCCCTGAAAGATCTGATGTCCATAGCGATTGATGCCAGGTTTGGTTCATTGTGACGTCCCTGAAAGATCTGATGTCCATAGCGATTGATGCCAGGTTTGGTTCATTGTGACGTCCCTGAAAGATCTGATGTCCATAGCGATTGATGCCAGGTTTGGTTCATTGTGGCGTCCCTGAAAGATCTGATGTCCATAGCGATTGATGCCAGGTTTGGTTCATTGTGACGTCCCTGAAAGATCTGATGTCCATAGCGATTGATGCCAGGTTTGGTTCATTGTGACGTCCCTGAAAGATCTGATGTCCATAGCGATTGATGCCAGGTTTGGTTCATTGTAGCGTCCCTGAAAGATCTGATGTCCATAGCGATTGATGCCAGGTTTGGTTCATTGTGACGTCCCTGAAAGATCTGATGTCCATAGCGATTGATGCCAGGTTTGGTTCATTGTGACGTCCCTGAAAGATCTGATGTCCATAGCGATTGATGCCAGGTTTGGTTCATTGTGACGTCCCTGAAAGATCTGATGTCCATAGCGATTGATGCCAGGTTTGGTTCATTGTGACGTCCCTGAAAGATCTGATGTCCATAGCGATTGATGCCAGGTTTGGTTCATTGTGACGTCCCTGAAAGATCTGATGTCCATAGCGATTGATGCCAGGTTTGGTTCATTGTGACGCGTCCTGAAAGATCTGATGTCCATAGCGATTGATGCCAGGTTTGGTTCATTGTGACGTCCCTGAAAGATCTGATGTCCATAGCGATTGATGCCAGGTTTGGTTCATTGTGGCGTCCCTGAAAGATCTGATGTCCATAGCGATTGATGCCAGGTTTGGTTCATTGTGACGTCCCTGAAAGATCTGATGTCCATAGCGATTGATGCCAGGTTTGGTTCATTGTGGCGTCCCTGAAAGATCTGATGTCCATAGCGATTGATGCCAGGTTTGGTTCATTGTGACGTCCCTGAAAGATCTGATGTCCATAGCGATTGATGCCAGGTTTGGTTCATTGTGACGTCCCTGAAAGATCTGATGTCCATAGCGATTGATGCCAGGTTTGGTTCATTGTGACGTCCCTGAAAGATCTGATGTCCATAGCGATTGATGCCAGGTTTGGTTCATTGATGATGTCCCTGAAAGATCTGATGTCCATAGCGATTGATGCCAAGCTTGGTTCATTGTGACGTCCCTGAAAGATCTGATGTCCATAGCGATTGATGCCAAGCTTGGTTCATTGATGATGTCCCTGAAAGATCTGATGTCCATAGCGATTGATGCCAGGCTTAGTTCATTGTTCGTTGTCGTATTCCTGCTGGCTGCTTTCCCTTTTGTTCTGGTCACTGGCTTTTTTGACCTTCCTTTGTGAAAAAACATGAAATTTGTGCCAATATGTAGTTGTAACCTTTAGATGCGAACCACTACCGTAAAATGTAGGTTTCAGGTCCCATGTCGCCTATATCCTGATATATTGGCAACTACCGGGTTTTGGTGGCTGCCATGCATGCATATGACCAAATGGAAACATGCCATAACGTTTCAAAGGAAGCGTAGGTTTGCTAATCCCAAAAAACAATTAGCGAAACTTGACATAGTTAACCTGACTAATAATCTAGTTGCCTTCCATAAACTCTTGTTTATTTTGGAACCTGATTGAGCTAAAGCTTTCGTATCAGTCAAGTACACAGGAGTAATGTGTCACAAGCAAAGAAGTATTTAAAAAAGACTTCCGTGGTGTGAAGATGAAGTTTCCAATTGCCAGTCTGTACAGCACTGATGTAGACGAATCATTTCTTATGCCACCTGCATATACAAGGTGTTGCTAAATTATCTATTTTGAACTTACATACAGAAATATTATTAAACATACAGTCATGCCGTTTGCACCATCTTGTATCCCAACTGTTTGCACTGTTGTGTAGCCCGGCTTTATGGACAATCATGTTGCCCAGCGGGTAAAATGATTAAAATTCCATACCCGGAAAAAAAATTTGGTATGGATCCATACCCAAAAAAATAGAATAAATTTTGTTGTCATCATAATTGACCCTGGGAGAGATGAATAACCAGTGCATACAAATGATTTTTGGTAATTACATGATACAATGTAAAACCAGCCGTATACAAATGTACAGCTTAGTGACACATCATGGAAGTTACAAATGTAATTTGGACCTCTCATAATAAGGCACTGTCACAGTAGGCTCCTCCTGAACCAATTGCAATAAGCATAGACAGTCAAATCATGTAGGCCTAGTTGCAGGCCTTTATGCAGGATAACATTTTTGCCAGTCCAAAAAATTCCCTGTGTACATTCATGGATGCACGCACATGCTCAACCCAACCCAAATTCATGAGCAAGTTCTCAGTCCAACCCGAACGTTCGCACAAGTTCACAACATGTACATGGGTGATTGCACGATGTACTGCTTCATGTTTGAAATGTTGTTATTATGTCCCGAAAGTGTGACACACGTTGAAACGTAATGGTCATATCCATAATAGTAACACTTGTATAATCAATACTATTTATTTTCACATAGTCATACACTAATTACAGCCACAACAAATAATATATGTGTCAAAATTCCAATAAAATAACAACACCCAAAGCACTGACAAAAGCGTATAAAAAATAAATGAATCAATCATAAATATTTATAATATGGAATTATTATGCACATATACATATGTAAAAAAATTAACTAATTATGCACACATTTCACTCCTAGCAAGCTGATGAAAAACAAATGATGTATAAAAAATGAAACTATGCCTTAGGTAATCACCCGAAAAATACATGCTGAATTGCTCATGCAAGACAGCTACATAATTAAAAACGGTATCACATGTAGTGGGCTCACGTTCATACCCCTGACCCTCTTGCCGTTGAACTCTTAAAGTATCTATTTGCCTTGGCCCTTCTCCAAAGTTCGAACACTCAGTAACATCTGATGCCAGTTGATCACGCATGGAAGACAACGTCCTCTGCTGGGACGCCAGTCGTGTCGCTGCACCAGGCTCGTATGGTGGACGTGTTGTAGTAGTCCACATTGCGGGCGTGTGCGGCGTCGAGGCTGAATTTATCAGCCACGTTGGTCATGTCGATCACCGTGTACACCCCCGGCTTCCTGGTCAATGATGTCGGGGTATCTCATACCTGCTGGTGTGGTGATTGCAGGCTCGATAGCAGTCGCAAAACCCCTCCTCAGTTTAGTACTTAGGAGCGCGTTAACACCATTATGCCGCGCAACTCGTGAGTCATGAGTCATCCGGCATACCTACAAAATATGTCCGAGGGACTTGGTTGCTGAACAAGCGTCGCAACGGGTGGACGCACCTGGCTGAACCCTGGGGGTACGAAGTGCGGTGTGAACGAGGTTGCCCTTCATGCGAATGCAGTTGATGAAACTACGTCCGGACATGAGGGCTGTTCCATTAACCATCCATAGATTCACAAAACCCACACAACGGCTGTCTCCAAGACCGTGCCCGTCCACCGATGTATGCAAGATATGCGCTAGCACAGTCCTCGTACTTGGTCCGTCACTGATAGGGTGCCCAAACGCCGAGATAGGCACAGACCATCGCCTAACATCTCGCAGGAAAGCTGGCAACACCGAGACCCCCTGTACCACAGGAACAAGGTAACTAGTCAAGGGAACTAGTCAATGCGTTTGGTTCGGAGTAGAGGTACTACTAAATTGAGCTTGGCCACGTCCAGGCCACCGTCTCGATAGTCTGCATGGAAATAAGGCGTAGGTGTGTCAAGGGGGAAGCCTCAACCAGAACGTAACTGCTGCACTGGTAACAGTATCCATGCAACAAAGCGGTTTCACAGAAATGCGGCCTTGTACCGCTCGATGCAACAGGCTCGGAAGCAAGTTGCATCTAAGGATGAACATCCGCTGCTGAGGCTTGAGTGGGGCTCGAGTCAGCTGCAGGAGTCCATCCTTCAAGGTGTCCAAAGTGGTGTCAGACGATACTCCAGCATTCACTGGATTGCACAGATACAGATAACTCTCGGTTATGTTAAGCCCCTTTATGAGGCTACCGCTCTGGTCTGCCAGGAAGGCAATCGGGTTACACACCCACGTCTTCGCTCTACCAGGAACATCGATGCACAGCGTACTACACTTCTTTGCATTGGTAGAGAGCCCACACGGAGTGAGGGCCCGCGGTACGGTTGTGAATATGCGTTGTAAGCATCGTGGTGACTTAGCCAGGAGAAACAGGTCGTTCTCGAAGGCCAGGCACAAAAGTGTCTGGTCTCCAACGGAAAACCCGATGTTTGATTCTATGTGTTGGATGCACATATCGATAACGGAATTAAACAGAACATGGCTGAGTGGGTCTCCCTGTCTTACTCCACATTGGACAAATATCTGATGAGATATTCGTCCAATGTGGAGTAAGACAGGGAGACGAATATCTGATGGGGTATTCGTCCAATGTGGAGTAAGACAGGGAGACGAATATCTGATGAGATATTCGTCCAATGTGGAGTAAGACAGGGAGACCCGCTAAACCCACCGCTCACTTTCAGCCAGGTCCGGGTCCCAGCGTAAAGGGAGCGAATGTATACCATGAGTGGCTCTGGGATTCCTGCAGTATCAGCTGCGAGGAATAGGGACTCATGCGATAGGGAATCAAACGCCTTAGCTACATCCAAGAAGGCGATACTGACCAGCTGGCACCGTGCCTTCTGATCTGCCAGTACGTAGTGCAGGATAAAGGTGTTTTCTGCGATTCCATCACCTTTCCGAAATGCCTTCTGGCATTCGAATAGCTTGCTTCGATCCTTTGGGCCAGTATCCGATGGAAGGCTGCTGGCTCAGATGCTGGATGCCAATTTTACTCCTGGCCATGTTGGACGCCCAACTCTGGGTCGAGAGCCTTGATCACCCAGTCGATGATGCAGTTAAAGAGGACAGGTGAGAGTGGACCGCCTTGCTTCACCCTCGCTGTTTTGGGCCAGGGGCTCAATCATTTGCTTGTAGGAGAGTCGCGGCCTCTGAGTATAGACATCACAAGTACTCGATAAATGTCCTAGGCACCCCCATTCTCTTCGCCGCCAGGAAGAGGGAGGCGTGGGACACCGAGTCAAACGCCTTCGACACGTCAATGAATACCAACGAGAGTGGTTTTCACTCCTAGCATGAGTCCCTCAGCAGGCACACCTCAAGAGGAATACGTTGTCCACTATTCCATCACCCTTTGTGAACGCTCTCTGCCTAGATGTAAAGGGAATCCCACCAGACAACCGAGAGGCGAACAGCCTGTAGAAAACATGTGCCAAATATGGACCAGTAGAGATAGGACAGTACTCCTTTGGCCCCGTTGGGGTTGCTACTTTCGGGATTAGCACCGTTCTGCTAGACCGAAGTCCAGCGGGCAGCTAGCCGATATACAGCCTCATGTTGAGGTGCGCGAAGAGAGCTCGAGGGTCGAGCTTCTTTAGGTCCGCCAGTGTGAAGTTATCCGTTCCGACGGCTCCCTTTTTGGTGTCGCATAGTGTTGCCTGTAACTCTGTGAGGGTGACAGGGGCTGTTAGGTCCCACAGAACCTCTCCCTTAGGTTCGACCTCGCTGTCATCCACTGTCTGTCCCAAACACCCCCTCCCAGAACAGAATCTGATCTGAGAGGGAATGCTGAGCCGGTTGCTCCTTCCATTGTCCTTGCACAATCGACCCTATTCTTGGTGTAAAATTTCTGCACCCTCGTGTACTCAGTTCTCAATGCACGTCGTCCAGTGGCTGCACGTTTCTCCGCCTCAGTCTTCCTCCGGCCAGCTTCCCGGTGCCACACCCTACGGTCCTTTCCGTCGGGACCCCATCCTAATTTCATTTCATAGCCAGTTCTCATACTCAGCGTCTATAGCATTTTTATGGGCCACAGACAACCCGCCCACTCGTTAGTCCAGTAGGCCTATGGAATTAATTCCATAAAGATAGTCTTGCGTAGTAGCCAGTTCTGCATACAGAGTAGACTTCCATAATTGGAAATCAGAAACAGATTTATTAAAGAAGGTATCACCGTCTTTCCCAGGCTGGGAATTACATGACGGACTAGTGGGTCTAGATTGCTGTAAAAATGACCTTGCATCATTACTATCAGTGAAACTGTAGTCTGGGCGACTCTCATTGGACAACTATTCAAAAACTTCTGTCTCCAAATCCTCAGCCAAACTTTGATGATGCAGGCTCCTCCCAGAGCGATCTGATTCCTTTCGTTGCGTCAAAAGAGTGACAAGGAACTACTCAAAGGAGCTTATTGATATTGTGCTCTCCGGTGTACAACTTGAGTCTCTGCAATTCAGCTCGGTCCAGTAGCTGCAGCTCCTCGTCGGACCAGGAGTACCTTTGGCCCATGCCCCTCCTCACTGTCATCCATGACACTGGCTACGCTTCCAGAGGCAGCAACCTCCAAATTAATGGAATTGCTCATACTACAAGTGTAGGAGCAAAAGTAAATATTCCTTTCACTCAAATACGACTCTGCCGGGAAAAACCCTGCCCAACAGAGAAGGTCAGAACGTCTAGCCTGGCTCCGAAGAACAAGTTAGCGGGTTGGACCACGTAAACATTATATAAACATTATCGCATGCGGTGACTAGGGTAGAAAAAAAATTCATTAGCTCAAAGAAATACTAAAACATACTATCAACCACTGGTACTGGCCAATAACGCAAGTAAATTATGTAAACAATAGTAAAGAAATATGAAAATAAATTACTCATTGGCTGTCATACTCACTGATTGAGTCATGGCAGAATAATAAATCGTATGCAGAACGTTAAATAAATATAAATTTACATTAACAATTAGTGTAACATTGCATCAACAAAATACTTAGAAAATGCTCAATCATTGTTGCATTACATTTATACTGATAAACGGTACAACAGAATAAGTCATATGTAAAACTGCAAATGCAGCATACATCATTTAAGGAAATTTACAGGCACTGTTTATCGGCAAGAAACATCCGCAGCAGTGCCAAAGTCTGTGATTTTGCCAAACGTGAGGCGGATTAGTTGGTCCGGGTGCTGGATTGTCAGGCAGCATGTCATCCAACTCTTTGTCCTGTTCTGGCAGGAGAATACCCTCTCAGCCTCCACATTGCCTAACAGCACGCACAGGCCAGCACACATCTGCTTGTACACATTGCCTAACAGCAGGCACAGGCCAGCACACATCTGCTTGTACACATTGCCTAACAGCAGACACAGGCCAGCACACATCTGCTTGTACACATTGCCTAACAGCAGGCACAGGCCAGCACACATCTGCTTGTACACATTGCCTAACAGCAGGCACAGGCCAGCACACATCTGCTTGTACACATTGCCTAACAGCAGACACAGGCCAGCACACATCTGCTTGTACACATTGCCTAACAGCAGGCACAGGCCAGCACACATCTGCTTGTACACATTGCCTAACAGCAGGCACAGGCCAGCACACATCTCTTGTACATGCTTGTTGAAAAATATGACCTCATCATATGGAAAATATCATGATACTGCTATTATTGAATGGTTGCCATTTAACACAGGCTTGGAAAAACAAGATATTAAGACAGCAATGCAAGGTAGAAAACTATGGAAGGCCATCATGATTCAAGGCGCACTCGACATAAGCAAGCAAGCTATTTAAATGCACATGTATTTAAATATGCATCAATCAAATGTAAATACGATACATTAACTTTATTAAGGCGTCGCTTGGGTCTAAACACATTTTATTTTCTTATTTCATTATCACTGAACCTACAGAGCTGAAACTTTCAGAGATTGCAAGTGCAGGTAACAGTAATGCTGTGAATTTTTTTCAGAAAGTTTCGTACAGATTTTCCAACGGTAGGCAGCCATCTTGGATTAAATGTTGCGTGTGACTTATATCAGTAACCATTGGGTTTAGAGGGCTCAAATTTTTTGTGTAGTTACTCCACATAACCCTAATGAAAACAGTCTATTGACTTTCTTAGTTTTCAAAAAACTTTTTTTTAAGGATTTTTTTACATCTGAATGTATTTTTTCATCATGAAATTTTACATTGATGGTTCATTATATAAAATATAGGTAATGTTTTCTAAAAAGTTACTACATAGTTTTCAAGAGTATACTATCAAGAAACACTGTGGAAAGTTTCAGGCAATTCTGTCAAACAATAGCCGAGATAAGTGACACGGGAGGCAGTAGGTGTGAGGGAAAACATGTTTTTGAGAAAATCGCGTTCAAAGTTTATGTACATTGGCACATACATTTCAACATCTGAAAAGCAACCTAGATGATTGAAACTTTGCACACACATTACTGAATGTATAATTTATCAAAAGGCAAAGTTCAGAGTCATTGGCATTGTAAAATAATAAAAATATATCACAAACTAAGCAACTTATCACAATAAATGTACCAAACAGAAAAACGTCTGGAAAATAGCACACCAGTCCATAGTTCATACAGATAAAGTTTACTGGAGCATATGTAAAGTTCACTGGAGCATATGTAAAGTTCACTGGAGCATATGTAAAGGTCACTGGAGCACAGCAAATTCCCTAAAACGCCCCAGGTGCATAGGTGGAGGCATCTCGAGCCACTGTTTGAGCAACCTTTCGTGCCCGACGGGCCTCCATCGTGCTGGCCTGCGCTTGCCGCACAGACTCTCGCAACCGACGACTGTCTGCCTCTGCAGCTGACACTTTCAGTCGACTGCCACACTGCAGCCCCATTATTGCATAGCTGCGCGTCACCGTCGAACCAATCCCCTGATTGAATTCCGCAATCGCCAAACAGGTTGCAGCACAAACACGCATCAGGCCAACGAAGCCTGTCTTTAGACATTTGAGCCACACCTTCGAGTGCAGGCTCTCGTTAGCGTTCTGCGTCTTGCCCTGCAAGCAGCGATCCAGCAGGTCAGGATGGCCGAGACGGACGTACACCTCCTTGACCTTCTCTGCAACGTCCTTTGCTAAGGGTGTGCCAACTTTGTCCCGGTGGTAGCCTGGCTCCTCTCCCTTTGCCAGTGCCCGCTGGAAGAAGCACCAGCTGTTGCGGCCAACGGGGCAGTGGTTGTGGTGGGGTTCCTCATCGGTGGACGCCGCATGGAAGAAAGACGCGAAGACTGCACTCTGCATCGCATCCTTGTCACCCGTGCAGCTCCGAATTGCCTTTCCATAATACAATGTCAGCTTGTTGATGGCTGCCAGGGTGAGCTTTCCGTGCCCGCATCCACCGAGAGTCACTCCAGTCTTCTTGGTGTCCTTGGTGAGGTTACGCAGTGCCGTCCCCATTCGCTTTGCAACATGGTTGATGCACTCCTCCTTGCGGATGTCCACACCTGCGCCATACACCTTCAAGTCACACACATGTTTGTAGGTGCTAGAGTCTCCATCTGACAACATTGTCGTGTAGCGGAAGTTGTGCTTCCCGAGAGAGTTGTTCCACAGAATCTCTGCAGCCGTTTTCTCCATTGCGTTGGAGGACCCGGTGTAGTTTGCTGTACAGTTGTCATGCGCATTGTACCACTTCTTGAAGTCGTCAGTGTCCCGACCTCCATAGCGTGACGCTGCGCATGCACAGCGCTGGCAGTAGAGTGACAGGATGGTGAAGTCGATCACCAGTCCTGTCACCACCTCCACGACGCATCCGATGCCATACATAGACCTGTGGCCCCGGGTCATCCAGGAACCATCGAAACTGACCATGAGGTCCATGACACGGATTCGTCAATGGAGGGTCAAGTTCTTTGTACACTCTGCGCACGATTTGGGCAGACTACGCACATAACATCGTTCGCAACACGCATACTTGCATTGGTAATTGCTGTCTCATGTGTGATGTAGGTCGTGTGGTTCATCACTGGCATGTCGAGGTAGCGGCAGAATTTCACAAGTCCGAGTACCCGACACCCATGTCCATCGTTGCAGACACAGCTGATCTCACCACGACAAATGGGGCATTCGTCGCCTGAGTCCCATCGGTACGGTCTGATGACAGAGTTGCATTGATGACCTTGTCGCAACTGGTGCAGACAGTCTCGAGGCGACACACCATGCCAAGGGTGCGGTCGACAGCTCGGATGGAGAGTGTACGCTTCCTACACAACGTGCATGGCAGGTTCGCGACAAGTGATGGCAACACGGCACAGCGTACAAGTACTGTTGAAAGATCAGCATCTGTCTCATCCTCAACCAGGAAGCGCGGGACACCTATCTCCTCCAGAAGATCTGCATAACCAAACTTCTGTTCAGTGGCAGACAGTCTCCGAGATGTTGATGGCCGCCTTGAAGCCTGGAAAAAAATACACAATGTAAATGTATTTCATGAACAAAAAAGTATCCGAGACATGTTCAACATCATGCGCGTGTGTGTATATAGGCTATGTATACGATAATTATCAATGCAAGTTGAGGCAATATAATAAACCATAGTCACAACTCTGCCTCTGGTGTGCCTGGATGGCCCCTAGGCCTGAATGTCAACACAGCCACGAACATCAACAGCATGAACTAGATCAGCGTCAAATCGTTTATACAGCAATAGTTATGCCACAAAGGCTAACGGTGTTTGGATAAAACACAAATGTATATAAATCTTAATCATATGCACTATCATAATGAATATATGAAATATAAGAAATTAAACTTACACTGCGTTCCATTCTCGCTGGCACCATGGACATGGTCGAAGATGAAGTTGTCGCTGTAGGTTCATTAGCGTATTCAACCCTCGATACCTTCGCACAGCGCGCTAACTGCATCGATGCAAGCTTTCGCTTCCTCCCAGTACCGTAACCGCCCACTCGCTTTCGACAAAACGGCATAATGTCGTTTCACAAAGCGATATAAATGAACGAAACGCAGAGGATAAAAAATTCGATCGAATCGAACGTAGCTGGTATTTCAAGCTGACGTCAGATGATGGAAATTAATATTACAACCAATTAGAGCGCTTGATTTGAGGGAATCCGACATCACGTGATGCTGCCCGGCGAATCGTCGTGGGATTCCCCATTCCTTTGTCACCGAGATGGTTGAAAGGCAGTCATTTATAGTCGGGATTACACGGATACCCGCCGCGCAAATTTTTAAACTGTTTGTACCATCATGCAGAGCGAATATGGGGCTTTCCCGTGATATGCGCCATGTTGGAATGGCAGCGTTTTCTGGCATGCAATTGCTGGCGGAAAATCACCTAATGTTCCATTAGTCTCGGTTCATTTGACAAAAACAAAGACTTCGCAATGATAGGTATCATACAAAAGACATGTTTTATGACAGAAACGTGTTTATTTCGACAGTGCAACTTACATGAATGGCAAGTTGAATAATATTTATACACAGAAATGGCAACAACTCGAAATTCATTTTATTGTCAAAAATCCGTCAAATCTGACCCGAGTCTCTCGTTAACCATTTCAGTACGACAGGCTGAACTTCCGGCTGCACGGTGTGTGACGCTACAGTACGACAGGCAAAATTTTTGGCATTGGCTGCGTTCACCATTTAAATCGCTTTTACTCATAATTATCTATTACATGGAGCCACTTGTTATATTCAGTTGTCATGGCAAATGAATTAGCTATTCAGTATCGGCAATTGTTGATTATTGCTCAGTATAATTTTATGGAGAATTTCGAGGTTTATGACCGTATATTTTGGACAGATTATTTGATAGTTTTAGCGACGAATCTTTGTCGGATGTTGACGATCGAAACAATGATGATGTTAGCGAACAAGCCAGAGGTGAAACAGACACTGACAGCGGGAGTATTTTCAATCGCTACTCGGACGTCAGTGATAATGAAAGTGACAGTGTCAATCATGAGGATGAGTTGCGTACTGTACTATGCTGGATGATGCGTTGTAGCTGGAGATTGATTTTTTAAGAATGAAAAGGTGTGTGAATCCATCAACATTCAAAGTTTGATTTGAATCGGACCAGTAACGTTGGATGTATTAGCAAATATACAAATAAACACTTCTGACATATATGTATAAAATACAGATAAATAACTTGTTTTTCACTTATACTCCACAAAATGTACTTGATATTGTATTTTATTTCATAGTACACTCCTATAGAATTATCAACTTGAATAGTTTACATTAAATATGCACATTGGTATACAACTGTGACCAACAACTACAAATACCCAATACGTGGTGGCCATCTTGGATTGCTGGTTAACATGATGACGAAATGTAAAATGATATGGCTCATTTTACTTGCTGATTATTGTACTTTCAGAATATAATATTCCTATTCATAAAATACATTTTTGTTGCTTAAATCTTGACTTGAAGTGATGCAGTCGCTTTTCTTGCATATTAACTGGGAATGCAGCATTCAGTGGTCAAAGCAGATCAGGGCTGTAGTGCTGAAATGGTTAACAAGTTATCTTTCCCTGAATGATGATAACTATTTATTCTGTGAGTTCGTTCCAGAGGTGATCAGTCGGAAAGACCTCATATGACCAGCTGTGTTTGTTGATGGAATTGGCACGGCAGTTGTGTGGTGAGATATTGATGCCCTGGTGGCACTTTGATGACATACTCTGATGTGTACATCCAGAACACTTATAAATGCAGGATCAATTATTTACCTGCATGATTTCAACGAGGTCTTCTCATGGGAACTGCTGTCGCAGGTTGTTCAGCAGGTTGTCAGTCAGCTGCTTCCTGACATTCTGGAAAGCTGCTTGCACTTCATCATTATTATTATTATACCGAACTTATAAAGTGCTCTTTTCATACATAAAAGCCTGCTTAAAATCGCTGTACACAATGGATTATGCACTGTATTATGCGACTGAGGTGGTCCACGGTGCTGAGAATGTCAGCTGTCAGGTGCAACGGAGCCACAAATGTGTATTTTGACAGCTGCACATTGAGGCCGATTGCTGTCAAACCTCCCTTGGCTGCGTCATCTTCTACGACAATGCAGATGTCATCAGTGCTCAAAGTGGCGCTGACACATTGTTGCCAATACTCGGCAATCTGAAACCGTGCAATCTGACAAAATTAATTATATACATATAATATATTGTAGTCATAACCGACTGCAGCTGGAGATGTTATCACAATCAACATTTCTTAAACTATAATAAGCTACCATACTAACAAGAAATCAGTTATATGACATTTTCTTTCCTTTCTTTGATATAATCTAAATTTTGATATAATATAAATTTCCAACAGCAATGGATTCACTTATTTCTAATCAAATGAACATGCTATAAGCAATACTATATAGTTGTAACCACATCACATATATAATATTGTAGGAACTTGGTACTCACCAATAATCTTGTTGCACAATAATAAAACCACTTGCTGTGAACAATGTGTCCTTCCCCTCACTCTCTGAATGTTCTATTTCTTTTCTCCCAATTTGTGCTTTTCTCACATTCTCATTCAAATCCAAGTTCACTACACAATGACTTATTTATTATGATGGTGAAAGTGTGTACACGGTGGGCTGAACTGACTCCTATAACCGTATCCATTGCTTGACTGACTTAGATATAGACTAAAGTTGAAACAATTAGAAGAGAATATTTATGATAAAGAATGGGATTACATCTGCTGTGCAGTACTTAGAGTAAATCGGTTGCTAACCATATCACCACGTAATGCCAATAACCACTAATGCTAGTCATGGTCACTCGGCGGAGCCACCACATTGACCAACCATGGCAGTAACAAAGAAACTATAGGATTGGGCAAAACACAGTGTCATTAGGCCTAACAGAAAAAGTTCTATGTTTCCTATTTCATGCTTGCAAAAAGTAGGGTAGGTAGGTAGGGAAATGTTTTTTTTTATCTTAACTTTTTATGTTGTTTAAAATAGGGTAGGTAGGCAGCTGTATCTTTTTTTTAACGTGGAAGCATTCCCAACATCGGTTAGTCATGTGTAACCGGATTGTATCCTTGTTGTACATATATAGTACATAACACATGCCTGGAAATCTAACAATATATGTTTGGCATTCAATGCATATGTTTTGGCCTTCATTTATCCTTAGCCACCCTCTGTTGGGATCTGTATTTTTTCGCTTAATTATTTTCACTGTAACCTTGCATTTACGAACACTTCAACCCTTAGTTACCCTCTGTAGTGTGCGGTCTTCATTGTGAATGGTGTTGTGTATTTCCGCATGGATTATTAACCAGGCTATCTAGGTACCATAGAACCTGGGGGCTCCACATAGAGTGCAATATTCTCAATCAATGGTAGATTCAATCACGGACATTTAAAACATCATTTAATAAAAACAATTTATTCACCCTGGTTTTTATCTTTGCCAGATACTAGTAGACATACTGTACATGAATGTCATTTTGTAATTTGGAACACAATATAGAACAAAATTGACATGAAATGTACCAAATTGGCATATTGCAAAATGCCTGAATTGGATGTGTTCATCGTTTTTTACCATATGGTCGTAAAACAATTGCTTTCAGTCCAGTGTCATCACATACACCACAGAGAGGGAGCACCGTTTTGAATTTCTTTTTTAGTTCAAGATCCACAACTGCTTCCTCGCTGCCACAGTGTGCACAAATGTCCAACCTGCCAATGTTGCTACTGTAATATGCAACCTCCACTGGTAAGCTGCATGCCAGGCCACTGCGACATTGTACACTTTTGAGAAGTGATGAATTTGGAGGCAAGATCGGAGCGCCACAGCTGTACTCATGCTCACTCAATGCCAATGTGAGGGATAGGTTGTGTCTTTCCGACAGTTTCTGTTTACTATAAATGACTCTTGGCTTTCTGCACTCAACGCAGGCCCTAGCATGCTGTGCTGTGTATAAACCATAATCGTCCAAGGACTGCTGTTTTGACCTCACCGTTGACTCGACACCCGCTCCCTGCTGCTCAACCATCTGCTGGTCTGTCAATACCACTGCTGACGCACCAGCCACCTGCTCAATGCTCGTCGACCTGACTGGGCTGAGCATCATTCTTCCGTTCCTTGTGGGCTTCGGTTTCTGCAGTGATGGCCTGTCTTTGTCAGTGGTCTCTGGCGTCTTCTGGGATTGGTACTTTAGGTAGTGTTCTCCCGTTGGATCTAACACAGGGTCAGGCAGCCACGCTAGCTGGGTCCGATCAAGGACAGGTAGGGTACAGCACTTGGAGTCGTCACATTTTCTTATCTGAAATGTGTAGTGGCGAACTCTACAGTGTCTTTCCAGCCAGTCATTGTACGCTGTCACCTTAGCTGTGTGAGCTTTCTGGAGTTTGTTAACATCTAACTTTGGGAAGAGTGTTCGAGGTGACGCTTCAAATGATCAATGTCGTCCTCATCCAATGGAGCAATGGATTGCATGGGTTCTTCCTTGAGCTTTAGCCGCTTGAATCGACTCTCCACTATTGACTGAACAGGTGAAATTGTTTCATGCCACTTTTGTTTCAAGGCCGGATTGATTACAGCTGCTGTTCTGATGTCAGCCATACTGCCAAATCTCTTGAGATTTGTTTCCGAATCTTTGTCCAGTTCCTGTCTTTCGAGTGCACAGTTTTGTATACCAATATTTAAAACGGACATCACTCGTTCAGCAGGGTTTGTGTAGCTGTGTCCTGGTGCACACCTTGCGTGGATCAACATATCCAGATTTAGCTCCTTGAAAATGCAAATCCCTGCACATTTGACAGCTTCTAAATTATTTCGCTGATCGGTGCCCCCATCAGTAAATTTTAGAAGCATCGTTTTCCGCTGTTCTGCACCTTGAGCTACTCTAATCAGCATCATTGCATGACGAAAAGGATTGGAGGCTTGGAACACTGAATCATTGATACATGTGGTCACAGTTCCTTGGACGAAGGATTTGTCTGTTGACTCGGGAATGCTGCAATGCAGAATCACGGACGGCGTGAGAGACGCTTTTGTCATGTCATGATCCAAGGCAGAGATGGTGGTCGACACTGGGGCCACTGACTTTTTACCCCTCACGCCTGTCGATACAGGTGCATTTGGCTCTCCATTGGGAATTTTTGCCTTATCATCACAGAAGAACAGTGCCACGTCTTGCCTTTGTTCAACTGCCTTTTCTTTAAGGTACTTGAATTGTGCCAAGCAATAATGATCGTCAGGATGTTGAACACGAAGCTGTCGGCGCTGGATTTTGTGCTGTACAGCAATACGTGAAGTGAATCTCGGCGACGCATGAACATAAGGATTTCTAGGTACAAACTGAAGTCGCAGGAGACTGATGGAAGGAATTTGTGTGTCAGTTGAGCATTTGGCAGCAGTTTGACTTCTCAGATCTTCCAGTGACAGCCACTCGGAGAGATGGGCCACATTTTGGCGTCTATCATCAGCTACTGTTTTTTCTTCAACAACTTCAGCCAATTTGTCAAAGAAGGGCTCAAACATCTTTGGTCGCCCAGAACTCAGACTTGCAGATCTTCTACTATGTCGGGGTGGCGAGTGAGATTAGATGCACTCGTTCTTGTAGTTCTTGGTTTTGGGACATGCTCGCATCTCCTGTGAGATATTTGTACATGTACTCTTTTACAGCGGGAGACAAGTGTGCGATATTGCTCATTTTATCGCTGAAGTTTTTCATTTGTTGTCGAGTATGATATTCGCCAAGTTGTGGCTGGATTTTCTGTAAGAATCTGGCACCTTCGGTCAATATTGTTGACTCATTTCGTTTTTCGTCAACCTTTGTGAGGACCACTGTTGTTGCTGCGGATCCCCCAGGACAATATTTAACAATGTCGACTGGCACGGACAATATCATATTCCGGAAGAATCGGAACTTCTGCAGGGGACTTTGAACGGTTTGTCAAGATGCTTTTCCTCGTCAAAGAATATGGGGCGTGAATGGCTGCCAAAGACATGACTTTGTCTAAGATGGAGTATTTACTGTCAGCAGAAACTGGAAAATATTGTGAGATCGATACTGAAGGGTAGCATGTGAGCTGATCTGCCGCACTGGGTGATCCAAGGCTTGGTTCGTGGTCTGTGTCTCATTCTGTTGCTTCAGATGATCCTTGTAAGCTAGGAAGCATTGTGCAAGGTGTTCTATTTCTTGTGCAATAGTTTTCCAGGCTTGGCTAGTGTTTATAATTGGTTTACTCAGCAAGCTATAAAGCGATTGGCCATGACTTTCTAGCTGTGAAATTGACATCGGTTGCTCTTTTTGTTTCTTTCTTTTACAGTCGTTGTACCCGACATATTTATCAAAGCTGCTGGGAATTGGCTGGACTTTAGACTTCCTCTGGGCAGCATCATTTATCACCTGGTGTTGGTTAGATTCACGTACCACAAGGCATTACATAGCACCTGGAAAAGAAAGAAATTTGTGTAAATTGGTGATTCGTCAAGTTATTCTTAAACATATTGCAGGTTTAATATTAAAATGTAATACATTTCAGTCATTACACATTTAAATTTTAATACTGCAAAAGTTGCAAACAATATTCATTCTCATCTGTTTTATGCATATAATTTAGTTTAACAGATATTAAAAGATCATTTGTAAGGTATTCCAGTACCATGATTTATTAAATGCAAATAATTGTATCAATACTTCAAAGTCAATAGGATATCTACAGCATTTCCTTCATAATCTTGCAGGCTACCAGTATTTGAAATTTATTTTCTCACAACCACATTGAAAGCAATCCAAAGAAATGGTCTGACTTCATCTACATCATTTAATTTTTAGATTCCTCCTGCATTTGCCATGATTCAATTAACTTATAATTGATCTACAATTGTTGACTTATTCATATATATTTATTTATGAATCATATGCAATCTTTATGTATCTTGATAATGAAAACAGCAATCTATGGTCACGTAAGAGATTGCCAGATGGTTCACCGCCGGGACGGTTCGCCGCCAAACATTGATTTTAAGTCGAGCGATTCACCGCCGAAAATAATGATGCAACAACTTATTTTACATGTTTAAATTAAAATTAATTTATGATGTGGGCTTGATAGATGTAACATTTTGGCGATTTTATGATTAGATCTATGGATGTAAACAAAACAGATTGAGTTTACTGTTCAATCTTTATTTATTCATAATGTACAATATATATATATATATATATATTTATTGGAACACATAGTAACTATAGGCTATTCAGCATTTTGTTCATTGTTGATCCTAATGGTTGGGCATTTCAGTCTCGAACTCGCTCAAAATCATCTCCCTTATATACACAATGCCGACAGCATTTATTGTAACTAGCACATGGGTAGGTTTTCAGATTTATTAGGAACAAGAACGTGTCAAAGCAAAATGCAATTAATTTTCACTTTATGATTATTACCATGTTTTATTGCTTCTCAGAATTGCTCCTTTGGAGTATGTTTTCTCAGAATTGCTCAAAACGAGTAGGTGCCTGCCAAGTACATGTATGTACTGTAATATAATGTACCTCCGGGAATATATGTCTGTCGTTTAAAATGTAATATTGGGTCATTTATTGTAGAAAATCTGTATTTGAGATGTTTATAATTGAAACAAATACAGAATATTATTTTTGGCGGTGAAGCGTCCAGGACGGCGGTGAATCGTCTCGACGAAAATCAGCTCTAGGCGGTGAACCGTCCAGATAATATTGGAGGTGAACCGTCCATGGCGGTGAAACGTCCAGCACCCATGTAAGATATAACATTAATTTATTTAATATAGCAACTATTCAGGGTGCTTTGGGAAAACACCCTGTGATATATGTACATGTACAATATATACAATATAAGTAAATGTAAATTACAAACTATGTAAAACCTGTACATATGTCACAAATAAATATCATCATACACCAGATTTGCCATAAAATTAAGCTGACATATACTGTATACATATGTAATACAAGGGGGCGGGATTTAAATAGGGGAGCGTCATCAATGCTAACATAATTAAACAATATTAACTTCTTTCAATATTTTTCTGCATTAAACCAAATTAACGTTTTATTTATTTCATAAAACAAAAAATCTGAATACATACTTGGATAAGATACGAGCCTTCTGAAATCCCCGCTCTTGGCCACTTCAGTCCCCTCTTCTCAAATTCGGTTGCCAAGTCATTGTACAGCTCATCTTTTCGTGTGATCCCAGTTTTGGCACCAGAACTAGGGTAGGGTGCAAATATGTTATATTGTGTATATCCATTTATATTTAAATTGTTAGATCTATTCAATCTGCATTGTTTGTAAAACAAAGAGTAGGCAAATAGTCTTAATAGAAAAGAAAATAATTAAATCCAAGCAATATAATCACGAGTTGCTAACTTGCTATGACACTTGTCGACTGTGTCTTCACATTTCTTGAATTTCTTAAATTTAGATCATTTTTCCTTTTGAGTTATGACTTGTCTTAGACTCTATCATTTATGTGCTTCATATTCATTAGATCTAGCTATTAAAAAAATAAATGAATACCTGTTCGTTTTCTTCGGCACGAATTCCGATGTAACTCCCATTAGAATAGCAAAGGCATTGGGTAGTGGTGGAGCAATATTGTCGACATCGCACTCCGCACCTTCTGTAGATTTGGCAGGTCTTGCTTGACAGTGGAAGCTGAGTTTATTGATCTTAAACGCGTCCAAATCTTGTACAGTAATGTCGAGCGATAGCTCGCCAAACGCTTCGTTTTCGGCCTTCTGGCTGAAATTTTTACAATCCAAGGGCGGGTGATTCTGCTCGAATACATCTTTTAACGTGCCATGGAAAGCAGCCACTGTTTTCTTTGCCGAAATGTGGGGACAAAGATTATACCGCACTGCCAAGATGCGAGACACCATTGTTGGTCGAACTTGGAGATAGCCCGCGAAATGCAAAGTCGCGCGTGATTGGATAACAAGCCAGACACACCTCCGCATATAGCCAATCACGATCAGTTTCACAAAATGACCTTCACCATTACCCAGTTTGAGAGAGCATTCAGAAAGCAGCTACCGTAGCAGAATAGTGACATAAACTTTTAAATATAAAATAATAAAAAAGTCGTACATTCGCAGAGGGTCGGTCGGAACAGATTTTATTTTATTTCGAAATGCATAAAAAGTTACAGGGTCGGCCCTATTACGTAGGGTCGGTCGGGAAACTGGAAACATAGAACTTTTTCTGCTAGGCCTTAGTCTAATCTTTGGTCAATTCCTTTAGGGCACTGACACTGATCCATTTGAAGCGTCTGTTGGGTTTCTGCCGATACCAAATATGAGCCACAGTGTCAGTCAACCGACTTCATCTTCCCTCTTTCAGTCAGTCCTCATGAGATGACCGAGGGAGTCAGGAGTAATACAATTTCTTAACCTCGTCCTGATTGGTCCACTGGCACTGGTGGCATAATTCATACAGATATCGCACAACATGCCATCTCGATCATTGTCATACCTGGAATACCGAATAAAGACATCTTTAATGAGGATTTTGATTTCATTTATTTGGATATTAGGGGCTCAACACACATGTATTATCACTTAAAGTTTCCTGCTTTGTATTTAAATATTGATGAAAATAAGTGTTCTTTTTTTATAAGTTTCCATAATTTATGGATTTTAATAGGCTCCTATGAGCGAAGTCACGAAAAATGGAATGGTTGTGTAAAAATTAGGAGTGAATAATTTTCTTTTGTAAACTAATTCTTTCCCATATAATTTTATACTATGTGGTTAAAAGTGTACCAAAGTGATAAGTAGAAGATAACTTACTGCATTATTTTTATTATATAGGATGATGAAATAGACTATTCACATTTTTGTGTTGCGGTGGTCACACCTATAAATCTATGTGTCCTGCAAAAGCTTCCACAATGATAATTCTTTCTTTTATTTTTAGAGGTGTATTATGATGGTGGTGATAAGACAAAAATAGAAATGTTAGGTTTTCCATCAAAACTTTCGAATGAGTGTGCTGACAGTGCAAAATTGTGTCCCTTTTTGAAAATCCAGTTGGAAAAGTTCCACCCAACATAATTTTTTTGGACAGATAATTAATTGTCTGGTTGTGTCCTACACCTCACACCTCACTCAGCATACCTCTTATGGGGCACTTATTTTGATTTTCATAGATTCCACTCTACAGGACAAAAACCCGTGTGAAAGATGCGAAATTACTTGTGACAGACACGACATAAACGACAAATTAATCTTTATTTTCAAACTGTCTCTATACTTGGTTGGGCTGTTGGTTTACATGATTAAAATTACTTTTTCAGAAAATATGAAGAAGATTACCTCGATTAACCCAGTAATACCTGGAAATCTGACTACATGTAAATTGGTATTACCCGGTACCAATCTTTTCATGATGGCATTCAAAGCAGCTATCTTCCTTTCAACAATTGTGTGCTTGGGACAGTTGCACTGAATACGATCACTGAACCTTGGTATCCTCACATTTAGCGGATGGAATTTCTTGAATATTATGATCTTGTAAGGGAAGGCTGGATTTTCATATTGCAAGATTTTGTTTGCATCTTCAACTGTCATGCTCAGAAGATACTTTGCCTTGTGTTGTTTGAAAGTAGCTGACACTGTTTTCCCTTGTACAGCTCTGCTTATGTCTTCTCTGAAGAATAAATCCTGGATTCGATTAATTCATAGTGGGGAAACCCTGCCTTTTCTAAATTTGGCAGTCCCAGCGAGCATGCTAGTATTCCTGTACACTTTGCCTTTAGAAACAGCCAATGTCTTAGCCATTTTTTTTAGATTTTCTTGCATTTTCGTTTGATGATAGTTTTCTGCCAACATCCCTGTCCATGACCATCCCTTTAAATGCTGGCATTAAACTTTGGTTGGTGCACTTGTTTTAACCATAATCCCACCTTTCTTGTATGCGTTTCTGGAGGTAGGTGTAGCAGAGAGGATAATAGACTGATGTGCTTCTGCTCTGTGTGCTCTGTGTTGTGGCATCCTTTCAAGTAGTTTTCTACAGTAGTAATATCTGAGCTGCCTGCTCATGGTATTCAGTGCTTGGGGACCTTCCTTTTGTTCAGCTGCGACTTCTGACATTATCCCATCATCGCCTTCAAGATTCTTGATGAATCATCATTTGTTTTCTTTTCAGTCCAGTTGCCAGTCCTGTTTCTCCTGAGCATGTGGATAGTTGACAGATGGTGAGTGGTGCATTGTCTTCGTTTCTGGATATCAAAATCCATGTCGCCAAAGATGTTCACGCCTGTCAGGTCAGCGAGAGGTAAACTTTTCATGGTGTCCATCACTGAAACTGGAAGGTTATCACAAAATGTCCTCTCTTCAAGGATGTCTGCTAATTGCAGTTCTGTAACTGTTGAACTTCCTTCAAGATCTCTTCCCTGCATCCAGAAAAAATGCTACCCTAGCCATGATGCTTTCAAGTAGCTGACCTTTCATTTCAAAGTGTCTGTTGAATACATCCGAAAATTCAGGATCTAGGAGATATGATGCATCATCACAACAGGTGCGGCGGATATGACCTATCAGTTGTTGAATGTACATTTGATGTTTGGTGTATAGCACATTGCTGTTTAGCAGATTTCAGGATGGCCCCGTACCCCGAAGATACAGGAGCCCAACAGAGCACAGTTATCAATATTGGGTTATTCAGGTCCGCTTCAACAATCTGCAGTTTCAGAAAGCCTTGAGAAAAGGAAGTCTGTGTGCTCTTCATGGTCGACAATGGCAGCTGCACCCTAAAAAAAACTGTTGAACCTATTTCCTCTGTAGGTTGTCATGTGCGACTTCAACCCTTCTTCGCAGAACGTTTCCTTCACCTTGGAGGCAATTCATTGTTTCATTGATTTCGTCTGAACTCATTGTGTCTGTGCTTCGTTCTTGTTTGTGGCACAAACTGGCCTTTAGTAGCATCGTTTCTTGCATCTCTTTCTTTAGTCACTGTTTGCGGCACAAACTGGCCTTTAGTAGCATCGTTTCTTGCATCTCTTTCTTTAGTCACTGTTTGTAGCACAAACTGGCCTTTAGTAACATTGTTTCTTGCATCTTTAGTCACTGTTTGTAGCACAAACTGGCCTACGGTAGCATCGTTTCTTGCATCTCCTTCTTTAGTCACTGTTTGCGGCACAAACTGGCCTTCAGTAGCATTGTTTCTTGCATCTCCTTCTTTAGTCACTGTTTGTAGCACAAACTGGCCTTTAGTAGCATCGTTTCTTGCATCTTTCTTTAGTCACTGTTTGTAGCACAAACTGGCCTTCAGTAACATTGTTTCTTGCATCTTTCTTTAGTCACTGTTTGCGGCACAAACTGGCCTTCAGTAGCATCGTTTCTTGCATCTTTTTTTAGTCACTGTTTGTGGCACAAACTTGACTTCAGTAGCATCGTTTCTTGCATCTCTTTCTTTAGTCACTGTTTGTGGCACAAACTGGCCTTCAGTAGCATCGTTTCTTGCATCTCTTTCTTTAGTCACTGTTTGCGGCACAAACTGGCCTTCAGTAGCATCGTTTCTTGCATCTCTTTCTTTAGTCACTGTTTGTGGCACAAACTTGCCTACAGTAGCATCATTTCTTGCATCTATTTCTTTAGTCACTGTTTGCGGCACAAACTGGCCTTTAGTAGCATCGTTTCTTGCATCTCTTTCTTTAGTCACTGTTTGTAGCACAAACTGGCCTTTAGTAACATTGTTTCTTGCATCTTTAGTCACTGTTTGTAGCACAAACTGGCCTACGGTAGCATCGTTTCTTGCATCTCCTTCTTTAGTCACTGTTTGCGGCACAAACTGGCCTACAGTAGCATCGTTTCTAGCATCTCCTTCTTTAGTCACTGTTTGTAGCACAAACTGGCCTTTAGTAGCATCGTTTCTTGCATCTTTCTTTAGTCACTGTTTGTAGCACAAACTGGCCTTCAGTAACATTGTTTCTTGCATCTTTCTTTAGTCACTGTTTGCGGCACAAACTGGCCTTCAGTAGCGTCGTTTCTTGCATCTCTTTCTTTAGTCACTGTTTGTGGCACAAACTTGCCTACAGTAGCATCGTTTCTTGCATCTCTTTCTTTAGTCACTGTTTGTGGCACAAACTTGCCTACAGTAGCATCGTTTCTTGCATCTCTTTCTTTAGTCACTGGGGCACAAACTGGCCTTCAGTAGCATCGTTTGTTATAATGCACGCACTTCCTGTGCATTACTTCTTTTAATCATGACTGATTTCAGGCTCTTGTTTTCTTCTGTACGTCCTGTCACTTTCTGTTTTGTTCTAGAAAGTTCTGTAGTAACTTTTGTCATTAACTTTTGTGACAGGAGCTACATCTGATGTTAAGTGTTTGATAGTATCATTAACAACACGTAGAGTCATCTAAGATGTCAACTTGGTGCTGGAGTTTTCTGCACCATTAGACTTTTTTGTAGCTGATTTGGATGAAGTTGTTGATTATGGAAGAAATGTCAAATCCTCCTTTCTTCTGGACTCGCTACAAAGACTGGATGTAAATGAAAGAAAGTCTGACATCATGAAACTGTTGAAGGCATCAGGATTGTTAGATTTTTTTGGCTGACCTTCTTGTACTTGGCAGTTGGTCTGTTTACCGCTTTACTGATGGTAATACTGACAAAGTGCAGAGCTGCTGTGTCGTCCAGTCTTTATTGAAGGTATTGCTGACAAAGTGCAGAGCTGTTGTGTCGTCCAGTCTGTACTGATGGTAATGCTGACAAAGTGCAGAGCTGCTGTGTCGTCCAGTCTTTACTGATGGTAATGCTGATAAAGTGCAGAGCTGCTGTGTCGTCCAGTCTTTACTGATGGTAATACTGACAAAGTGCAGAGCTGCTGTGTCGTCCAGTCTTTATTGATGGTAATACTGACAAAGTGCAGAGCTGCTGTGTCGTCCAGTCTTTATTGATGGTAATGCTGACAAAGTGCAGAGCTGCTGTGTCGTCCAGTCTTTATTGATGGTAATGCTGACAAAGTGCAGAGCTGCTGTGTCGTCCAGTCTTTATTGATGGTAATGCTGACAAAGTGCATAGCTGCTGTGTCGTCCAGTCTTTACTGATGGTAATGCTGACAAAGTGCAGAGCAGCTGTGTCATCCAGTCTTTTGGTTTTTGGTTAATTTTACGATATCCTATGCTCTGCCGTCAGATTTATAGCTGCACTTCATGTGGCTTGTTCCTCAAAATACTCAGCCCCGAAGTGTACAGAACAGATGACACTTCTTGGTGAGGGGCCAGCCCATTCCCTTCTCGTGTTTTTCAGTACACGAACCCACGACAGGTGAAGCGAGGGGGTTTTTCTCTCGACGAAAACTTGTGCAAACTAGTTTCATTCAAGGTGCGGTTACTACAGCCTCTGCTTATGCACCTTTGGCCACTAATTTTTTGAATTCGAACGTTCCGCTCCTACACAACAACACGGAGTCACTTGAGCGGTCCAAAGGAGTTGTGTCTTTACGTAACTTCTGCCTTGCACTCAGTGGCTGGCGGCCGACCTAGATATTGGCGAGGTGCGTAATTGAAGGTTAAAAATTCGATAGGTAACCGCAGCTATTCATTGCCGGCCGATACGGGGACCAACTCACGCTGTATGAATGCTTAACTTAAAGGATCACTTCAGCAAGATCGCACTTGTCATAGACACTTTAATAACATTGCCATATCCAACAGATCCCTTCTGGGTATATCGAGCCAGTGTCATTCGGTCGATGTTGTTATTTTTGGCCGCTGTTCGAACAGACCTCCCCTGTCTCACATCGCCGGCAGCAGCATCCACCAAGGCTAAAGTAACCAGGTCCCTCACAGTGTGTCTTATATATTCTTGGCAGGATGATGACACAACATTGTGCTGCAATGATATAAAATGTTATAATCACTATTAACTATCGTATGCCCCACAATAGACCTAACGTAAGCCATCAAATAAATTATATAGACAGAATATCAGTACACTGTTTACACTATGCAATAGTTTGTCAAAATATATATTTTTTATGTATGTTTGTGGGGTTAGTTGAGCCACATGCAGGGTTAGTTGAGCCACGGCTCAACTAACCCTCTCTTGCATGGCTTAGCCGTGTCTCGACATTGAGCATTTTCTAGCGAACCTGGCATCAACGTAACGGTCGCTGTTGTTGTTTTCTGGCAAACAGTGGGAATATCAGTCAAATGTAGTTTAAAGTGCCAATGGATTTTATTATCAGCCACTTTTGGACATCTTTTCTATTTATTTTGCCCAATTGTGCACATTACGTTGGAAATTTTTATCATTAGCTTAATATGATGGAGTTTATGAGCATCTTAGTGAAGCGCATTTTGAAAACGCTCTTAGAAGTCTAAGATGGATTCTGTGTTATGATCGATTTTCCTTTTGTCTTAGCGAAGCACTCCCTAGGTGCGTTTGCTGTATGCTTGGCTTGATAAAATATTCACAAGTTCACAGACATAATGTTTTGGTATTATATTTTCATAGAACGATAAACTATAATAATAACAACAGTAACAATGTTTATATGTAGATATTAAAACATTACTTGTTGATATGTCAACGTTGTTTGTTTACAGCCTCGACTACAACAACTTCCAAGGCCCGATGTTACAGCTGGACTTAGTCAGCTAGCTTGGTGTGGACAAGTCTCCCTGGTTTACTACACGAACTGGGCCTGAGGTGAGTTGTTGACAAGGAAGTGATGATGTCTCTCGGATGTCGATATGATAGTAGTACTTTTTATTTCTGGCAAAAACATATACATGTGCATTAAAAACAGATAAGTTAAAAGTATAAAAAAAATTATAAACAAGTATATTTTATGTAAAGTCACAAGTGTGCAAAAAATCCATATGCATCTAAATAAGATTTTTAAAAGTTATAATTTTTTTATATAAATGGGATGTAAAATCATCATGAATGAAATGTAACTATAGTAGTATTGTTATTACTACCCACCCAATTACGTAAAATGCATGAGTATTTTAAAATGTCAAATGTGGTTTCTGTTATTATTATTATTGAATGGTTTTTGCAATGATGTAAAATCTTGATAAATGACGTGAAATCTTGAGCGTTAATTTTGACACAGACACAGAAGTGAAACATACCTGTAATTCTAAAACGTCTCAAGGTAAATTGTATTGATCACTTGTTTACTGCAGATGATGCATCTCTGGCACACTTGACATTCCTTGTTGGCGATGTACGACTGCTAAAAGTTAGGTAAGTACAAGCTTATTGCTTCACGTTTACGGTAACATTCAGTAGGTACAAGCAGCACATAGACAATTGAAACCACAACATTGTCAAAAACAAACAAAATATCAACTTTGAACTTAGTGTCATTTACAGGGTACATTACTGTATACATTATTAATTTACACTTCTGAACCGCCTGCTTGTACCAACTGGTAAGGGTCTATCTCAAAACATTTGATACTAAATAAATTGGTTTCATTATGCGGAGGGGAGTTAGCAACTGTTTTGTTTAATGTCGAACATTGAAGTGTTTTTGCATGTATTATCAGATTTTTTTGATAGATTACTGAAATTATTACTATTGTAATCCATCTGGATTATGACACTTTCCCTTAAAACTACTCCTAGGTGAAATTACATCGATTTACTGTGGTAGTCAAACATCAGTGTTTTGAGATGGCTCCAAAATATACCAGAGTAGCATAAGTATCATGACCGTTGTCTGTGTGTGGGTGTTTTGTATCAGTAGCTTAATGAGAGCAGCTGGAATTGCCAAATTTGGGCTTTTTTGGCATACAGATTCATAATGTCAATGGCTTGGACGAGTTTGGCTTTCAGCTCAAAAGATCAGGGCTAAACATAGGTTCAGAAAAATTTATGAACAGAACCAGAAAGAAGCACAAACCGACTGGTGTTGAGTGAGAACCATGTTGGCAGTATGTAATAGAGCATGAATTTGTTAATATACCATTTTTGGATGTCGTGATATGTGGAGCGCGTCTGGTTCAAGACTCCAATGGTGCAAATACCTCGATTGAATGGAGTTTGGTAAATATGTCCCTACTCCCTGGATCAACTGGTGATGGTGAGAACAACCCAGTTTTGGGGGTTTCAGGGTTGTATTCTCTTTTGAGTTAGGGTTGTACGCATACTCACTGGATCAGCTGGTGATGAGAAGAACCCAGTTTTGGGGTTTCAGGGTCGAATACTATTTTGGGTTAGGGTTTCACTGCTGCTTTCAGGATCAGCTGATTATGTTGAGAACAACCAACCTTTGGGTTTCAGGGTTGCATGCTGTTTTAAGTTAAGGTTTCTCTGCTACTCACAGCACCAGCTGAAGCATCAACTTATCCTGAACAAGGTTCTGTCCGTAATGATTTACTGGAATAGTAATTGTCGATGCACGCTGTTGTTGTGACAGAAGTCATCTTGGTTTTACATTTTGTGTTTCTCCTTGGCTTGTTTCTGAAGTGTAAGTATTGTTAGTATTGCGGCTTGTGTCACTTTGTAGTTTCAACTGTAGATAACTTGGTCACACCACCAGCTTTTCTTGATGTGGATCACTCTGCCTGAGTATTCTTGAGACGCTCCTGGCGTTGTTTGTTGTATACATTTGAAAAGAAATTCACAAAATGTTCGTACTAAGAATATGGATGTGGGAATACGTTGTCAGTCGTCTTTAGAAGCTCAAAATCTTTAGAAATGAAAAAGCATTATTGAAATACTGAAACTAATTAACTACACATGTGTCATCGCTGCAGCGTTACGGCAAGTGCCTGCCATGGAAATTAATGTGCGTGCACAAATCAAAAGAGCCTGTCACATGGGGTGCGCGCCTTCTTCATTTGCCGATGCGGTGGCAGATCCCTCACTATCTGCTGCATGAACACACTCGGTAGAACAGGGGCTTGCTCCTACCTACACCAACTTAATAATATCTGTACATGTTTTATGTTTCGGTACATGTTCTGCTTGCACACCTGCGAAATGTGGCTGACTGGTTTTAACTAATATACAGCTAACGGCGCCATATTGGACAATGATTAAACCTACCATATTCGACCTATTAAGCGTACATGCCCTAATTAGCGTACATCCCTGTTTTAATCAGCAGGATCCATAATTATTGTAATTTCACCAGTGTGGAACAATGCTGGTGTTAAATCGTTGGCACCACTTTTCAGTTCTACACAAACCACCAAATGACTGACTAATGACCAGTGTTGAACAGTTACCTTATTGTCTAGAGAAACTACTTTTGGTGTCTGCTGATAAGAACAGATTCGTTTAAAAAATTTCATGGCCCAATTTTTTTCAGGCCTACTGTATGCTTATTACGTCAAATACAGTATTTGTAACTAACTGGTAGCAAAAGTCAACTTATGACTCAGTATGACTGCTTTAACTGCAATACAAACATAATTATGTAAATACAAGGTGCCGTCATTGAGAAGACACCATGCACTTTTTTGCTGAAGAATCACAACACAGCTTCTAAAGCCTGACTAGTGCTGCCTTCATGAAGCTTTCCGCACCCACCATTAGCAGGGTCCAGTAGCATCCTTCTGCCAGAATAGAGACAGCTTGGACAGTGGCAGGGCGAGGTCCTAAGCGATGTACCACAAACCACAAACGTTTCGTCATCTGTATGATTTGTTCTTTCGTCTATACAAAACAGAGGTGACAGTGCACAATGTCAAAATATCATCTTTTTACTTGCTCATTGTTGGCATTGCATGGCACATCATTATCATCCATCAATGTTGTTACCTCTCACTACGGATTCACTACGGATTTCCACAACATAAGTAGTCTTGATTATCCGCATTGAGGCACCACCGTTTCTTTGCCAAGTCAACAAAATATAGTATACCGTATCAAGTTCCCGAGAACCATCATGTGTGACAAGCATCTGTGATGGAGTAGTTGTCACCCTAGTTGTCACCCTAGAGCATTGGCGATGGGGCAGAGTTGTATGAGAAGATTATGAGCGTATTGATAGATGCTGATATTCTGTATTTTCCTAGCAATTTGTGGGTTGATGTCATCCTCATGATCATGAGTGGTGTGCACGTAGTGGCTGTTCAGGAAGCTGTCAGTGTCTGTGAGCTGTCTCTTCTGGCTAGTGTCACCTGTCGTTTGTTGTTTCACACTCTCCGTACACTCACTGAGTCAAACGTCTGGCTTGTTTCACACTCTCCGTACACTCACTGAGTCAGACGTCTGGCTTGTTTCACACTCTCCGTACACTCACTGAGTCAAACGTCTGGCTTGTTTCACACTCTCCGTACACTCACTGAGTCAAACGTCTGGCTTGTTTCACACTCTCCGTACACTCACTGAGTCAAACGTCTGGCTTGTTTCACACTCTCCGTACACTCACTGAGTCAGACGTCTGGCTTGTTTCACACTCTCCGTACACTCACCGAGTCAAACGTCTGGCTTGTTTCACACTCTCCGTACACTCACCGAGTCAAACGTCTGGCTTGTTTCACACTCTCCGTACACTCA
The DNA here is from genome assembly GCA_033239005.1 of Lamellibrachia satsuma. Taxonomy (NCBI): domain Eukaryota; kingdom Metazoa; phylum Annelida; class Polychaeta; order Sabellida; family Siboglinidae; genus Lamellibrachia; species Lamellibrachia satsuma. The sequence goes on from BSQZ01000103.1 coordinate 902,126, forward strand.
CCGAGTCAAACGTCTGGCTTGTTTCACACTCTCCGTACACTCACCGAGTCAAACGTCTGGCTTGTTTCACACTCTCCGTACACTCACCGAGTCAAACTTCTGGCTTGCACTGATTCTTGAGACACTTCTGGATCTTGATCACAAATTTCAAGACAGAAGCTAGGGTGATATCCTGGCTAAGTTCAAGCAGTTGCTCAACAGCCATACACCACTAAGGAAGGGTCATCTTCCTTGAATCTTCACGCATCTTTTCCGTGTCCTTGGTATTGCCGGGCACTACACTCGTCATCACACAGTTGGCGGACTTGGTTGATTCTTGATCCAACACTTGTGATCAGAAAACACTGTACCTACGAGGGGATTTGTCGTCCCGTGCCACTGCCCAACAAAATTTCTGCAAAGTATACAAATATATCACAAATAAATGCTAACATTTTTAACACTAATAATATTACCCTTTCCCTCCTCTTTTCATTGTCAACAAACAACAATACATATGTCAAGTTAGTGTTCTCCATGAATATACCAGAGGCCAAAGAAGTAGAGGTGAAATTGGTTTTGTATATACTGATTCGATCTGTTTCGTATTTCTGCAGTCGGAATTCCTGTCTTTTAGGTGATCACGAAGAGCATCAACCCAGACTGTGAATCATAGTAGAACAGCTTATCTGTACAAATTAATTATTTGTGCCTGCTACTGAGTTGTATTTTTTCTAAGCATTGTCTCAAAGAAATGTATTAAATTATGAACTAATGTGAACAAATCCTGTAATCGGCTCAGGTTCTATGAATGCAAATAAATATGTTACTTTTGATTCAATTAAAATAAAGTTTGTACAGTGTTTGAAGCTAAGTGCTGAGTTAAATAGTAAAAAAAAATTAGAGCATGTGAATTTACTAGCAAAATATACTTTGCTAAAGTTGAAGAAAAATTTCAAGAAGTATTCCTGATAATTTAAAAAGAAATAATTAGCAAATACATTCAGCATATGAAATATGGATAAATTAATATGCTGTAAAATGAAAAAAAAAATATTCAATGTCTAGTGTAAACAAGCTGAAATCACAGTATTTTTCTGAATGCACATTTTTCCATGATTTTCATTACAATATACGTGATACGTCAGCAGTTTTGAAACACCTTTTTTAACTTAGTAAACTCAAGAACCGAACGGCACTAATGAATTAGTAACATCAAATAAAAGGTCAGATCAGCCAATCCAACATGACTGCTGAAACACACTGCACACATCAGTGAGCGACTACACACATTGTCAAATGTGATACTCTACCAGGCAACCATCCTGCCATAGCCTTGCTGGGTGTCTACACTCATCTGGCTGTGCAGTTCCAACACACCAGGTTCTTCATCATCTTCACAGGAGGCCACTGTCAAGGATGTAGAGATGAAAACGGTTTCCTATATACCGATTGTACACAATGGACCTGTTTCATGTTGATGCAGTTGGATTTCATGTCTTATGTCAAATTTTTTTAGGTGTTCACGAGGAGCATCAGTCCAGGTGAACTGTGGATCATGGAACAGTTTATGTTTACAATGTACAGTTGGCTTTGTATCGCATATTGAATGGATACTTATAGCACTTTTTCAAGTGTTAGGTTGCAACTTGACGACTTTATTACATTCCTTCGCCATTGCACCAACAATCTGTCTGGTGTTTGCAATATTGTCAACACTGTTCCAGGCAATGATTACCTGTATGAAATGAAACTTATTTAATTGTACTGGTTGCAAGACCCATACAGAAAAATTATACAGCTAATACAAGTCATCAAATTCATACTTCATTGTGAGATTTGTTTAGCCTGGCTCCTGGCAACTCCTGGCAAGCAGCGACTTACACCTATTTGCGCAGTATGTGAGCTGTTACTGGGGAGTGGGCCCCCTTCTCACCTCTTGCAAGGAACAAGTTTCACCTCTACACATGTTGTTATGTGAGCTATAACTGGGGAGTGGTCCCCCTTTCCACCTCTTGCAAGGAACAAGTATCACCTCTGCACATGTTGTTAAGTGAGCTATAACTGGGGAGTAGCCCACTTCTGGCGAGCAACAGCTTTCATCTTTGCACATGTGTGGAATATAACTCCGCCTCTGCTCCTGTGGTGGAGTTCGCTACGAGCCTGATTGTCTGTGATACTTTTGGTTGAGATACTCCTAGACTTTCCAGGTGGTAGCTTGCTTGGCGAATTTCAGACTTGTTGTTATGTGAGCAGCTGCGTCTTGAACGGTGCCCTTGGTGATAATGTCTCGTTTTGCCATTACTTGACTTGTTGATGTAATGCATTCACCTCATTTGCTGTATCCGCGGTTTGCTACAACTGGTTGTTGGACAGTATTTCATAATCAGGATTACTGGCATCATACTTACATTTGAATCATTAACTTTCTTTATGCTTTGGAAATTATGACCTCTGGATGGCGACACACAGCTCTAGAATTAGCTGTTTAAGTTTTGAAAGCTTTTAGCTAGTTTAGTATGAACTTAGATACTTGGAGATCACAGCATTTGTCTTTAACACGTAATGTATCTATTTGTTATATTTGTTTAATTTATTTTAGTTCCAACAGGTTCGATGACCCAGTAACAGGACTGACAAATGGTACCTAACTAATCAAGAAGCATAATACACTGTACATATCATGTACAGATTTAAATTAACAACTTTCATCTCTACACATGTTGTTATGTGAGCGATAACTGGAAAGTGGCCAGATTGTTTATTATGTAATTTTTCTGTATATTTTTTCGAATTTAAATTTGAATCCAGGGTTAACCGTAAGAAGTTAGATTAATCCACTTTTTCAATATTTGTATTATTTATTTTAAGTGTAAGGGAATGTCTGCCTTTACTAGGGGACATAAAAAATCATATATTTAGATTTAATTTTATTTAGTGATAATTTATTTATATTTAATCATTCAACAACTTTGGAAAGTTCAGCATTTATTAAAGATTCAATTATGTTATCTTGTGTATTATCACTGAAATATGTTAAAGTACTAAATAACGTTGTGTCATCTGCATACATTATAAATTTAAATATACTAGTGGTATGTGAAAAGTCATTTATATATATATGATAAATAACAATGGCCCAAGGATTGAACCTTGTGGGACACCAACTGCTATTGGAAGAATTTTATACTTTATTTCTTCAATTTCAACATACTGTTAATTGGAACGTCATTTTTATCCATTTGCATTATGATTCTATCTACTAGTTTTAGTGCAGCACATTCAGTTGAATGTTTTGGTCTAAAACTGTATTGATTGTCAAAAAGCAGTTTAGTATCATTGAAATATGATGATAACTGAGTAACAATTATTTTCTCTATTAGTTTAGCAATCGTTGGAAGTAGAGAAATTAGTCTGTACTTTTTAAATAATGGAGGATCATCTTTCTTAAATATCGGAATTACTTTGGCAATTTTGAGTTCATCAGGAAAAATTCCCATGTTTAACACTTGGTTTATTAATATAGTTAATCATTGAATTATAGCATGTTCAATTATTTTTATTAATTTAGAAAAAATATAAAATCCACAACTGTAGGAAAAACTTTGTATAGTTTTCTTTACAGTTTCCTTATCAATGTTCTGAAATTTAAATACCGTATTTTGTGTGAAACACAAGACGGCAGAGCTAGGATAAAAAGTATTTAATGACAGTAGTTTTCACGTAACGTATATACACGACAAGTCAATTGGCAACAGTTATGGTACAATATAATAATACTGCATGTATACACAGTGAAACATAAACTGTCCATAAAGTTAGCAACACTAGAATGTTTGCTAATTGTCCCAGCATGCTGATTGCTAATTGTCCCAGCATGCTGTTTGCTAATTGTCCCAGCATGCTGTTTGCTAATTGTCCCATCATGTGTTCTATAAAAATAAAACATGTATAGATGGCGACACAATTTTAATTGTTTATACATTATTATGTATCAACATAGTAAACATATAAGGCGGCATTGGAGATACCTAAATTTACTAATATGTCCTAGAACAATAGGTGGGATGTCATTGAAAACGCCAAAGCCTTGATGTGCACAGGAAGTCAAGGCTGTCATCCCACAAAAAATCACAGCTTTGAAGGTAATGTTGTCGAGCAGAAGGGTCAGTACTAGTGGTCTTAGTATATTCATGATTGTACTGTGTTTGCTTGTTTATGATGTCTACTATGGCCGAGTTGTCACAATGAAATGTTATGCTAGAATTCACCAATTTGTGTTCGAACATTTTGACCAGGAGGAAAATTGGGTACAGTTCTAGAACGGTAATATCTTGTGTTTGCCAGTTAGTTGGCCATGTACCCTGTATCCAGTACGTACCATAAGTTCCTCCAAATGCAAACTTTGAGGCATCAGTGTACAGGTGTATTGAATGCGAGTCTGTCCCTAAGAGCTTCCTGATCATAGTTTTGCCGTTGTAATGTTCAAGGAAATGGAACCAAATGTCAAGGTCATGTTTGACAGATTTAGTCAGGCGTATGTAGTGATGTGGCTTAGTCGCTTGTAATGTCAAGTCATAAAATCGCCGCAAGAAGGGTCGTCCTGATTTAACAATGGTGGTAGCAAACTGTAGCTTGCCAATTATGGACTTTAGTTCACGCAGAGTGATTTTGTGACATGTTATGGTCGCCAATATGTCGTTTTTATATTTGTCCAGTTTGTCAAGTGGAAGGCGAGCCATCATCTGTCGTGTATCTAGCTCGATCCCTAAAAATGTGATAACCTGTGATGGTCCTACTGTCTTGTGATGAGCGATGGGGATACCCAACTCCATGCAAAGACGTAGAAAGCTGTTTAATGCAGATTGGCATTGCTGTTTTGTATTGGCTACAAACAAAAAATCATCTAGTACCTTGACCACTCTGTACATACCCAAGTTTATTCTGCAAAATCCATTTAAGGGCTGTGGAGAAAGCTTCAAACTTTCTACAAGATGATGCACTTCCTTGTGGCAAGCACTTATCATAATAATATTCGTTCCCCCAGTTAAACCCAGTTAAACGGTATTGAGATGGGTGTAGAGGAATCAGACGGAATGCATCTGCTATGTCACTCTTTGCCATATGAGCATTAGGCGATGAGTCTTGTATGGCGGTAACAGCATGGGACAAGTTCTCATATGTGACTGTTGAGGCTGATTTAGGGATGTTGTAGTTAACGGAGTTGAGGTCATATGGATATGACAAGTTGTGTAGGAGTCTGTATGTACCGCGTTGTTGTTTTTCTCGTAAGGCTAGTGGAGATGATTTGAAGTTTATGAAAGGAGGTGTATGAAATGGTCCCGCTATTCTGTCATTTGAGAGTTCATGCAGCAATTTGTTCTGTAATACATCTGGTTGTAGGAGAGCAGACTGGGAGTTGTTTGATGTCAGTGGGGCATCATTCCCTTCAAAGTCTAGGTATACTCCCGATGTAAACATTTCCACTATCTTCTGTTTGTGTGGGTAACCCGAGAGCCATTTATGTAAGGCGGGTGTTTTGATTGGTGTTGGAAGGTTTGTTGTATGGGAGTTTTCCTCGATTGGTTGAGGTTGTGACCTGTGTAAAGCATGAGCGGTACATTGGGTGGCTGCGGTTGCACTTGGGGCATGCATGTTTGTATTGGCAGTTGTCTGTAGTGCACCGGACATATTGGGAGTGATAGTTGTAGCAGTAGCCTGGCGGTGGGCGGTTTTGTTGTTGTCGCGGTGTGTTGGCCCGGAAGGACCGAGCTGGCAGAAAGGGCTGAGTGTTGTGAGGTGTGAATGTGGGTTTGTTGAGGGTTGCTGTCAACTGGAGATCGACTCGGACTGCTGCCCAGGAACACAGGCTGTATTCCCTGTCAACCCTGAACTGGTGGTCGTAATAACGCCAGTTGGCGCCGGACCGCATCAGTTCTTTGATGTGTCTGCTGTATGTGATCAGGTCACTCAGGTCGTTAGGATGTTTTTGTGTGTACACCGCAAGGAAATCGTCTTTTCTTTTGTGGACCAAAATTAAGCGTGGGGGTGTTGTTTGAACTGTTAAGTGACATGGTGTAGGTGGAATCATGTGGAGTGTGGTTAAAGATGTCGTGAAAATCGACATATTTGTGCAGCCAAATTTTTGTTTTGGTGTGGTCACTGAGATGGTAGCCAGTCGTGGTGCCTGGTGGGTCACTACTGCTGGTATTGTGGTGAACTCACCTCCCGCTTCGGATGCGGGCCCACTCCTGGACGGGAAGGTGACCTCTGATTCAGGCAAAGTTGTGTTATTGGAGGCAGTTTCCCGATTGTTCGCCTGTGCTGCTAGCTGCTGCACGATGCCAGCAAGTCCTTCGACTGTCTGCTGTAAACTGAGCACTTGTTCTCTCAGAATGTTGTCGGATGAAACACCGCTGGCAGCTGCAGTAGAAGCCACAGGTGTGTCCGTCGTTGGTTCGAGACGACAGGGGCGGCGACGCGCCCTGGTGGACAGCTCTCGAGCTGGAGTAGCGCGAGGGCTTCGTGCTTATTTTTAGACTGTACAATTTCTTTATATATTATATCATGATTTAAAATAATGATTAGCCGTTGGGATTTTATTCAGTTCATTGTAAATTACAGTTACAAGCTTTTTGCTTGCCAAGCAATTTCCCCGCATATTCCAGCAGGAAACTACCCTCTGGGTGATCTTGCGTTGCAACTGTTCCAAAACCTGACACACAGAACAAGTACAGAAAATTTATTTTATATCTACCTGTTAATTAATGTAATTCCACTAATAATTATAACCACACACACATGCATGATTGTATCACAGTAATGTTACAATCAGACATGGAGTCAATGTTTTCCTTTAATAAACCACTGGCGCAATGTTCTTTATTATAGTTGTAAATCACTGTGTTGTATCAGTTTTAACATGATTTGCCATCCAAGCCAAAGGCCCAGATGGCAAGTGGACAAGGAAGCCATTTACTTATCATAGAGTCCAAAAATGTTCATGTACATGTGACCTGCCCTCCTGAGATGTATCAACCTTGTTTTTAAGCATATTCGCTTAATGGTCTTAAAGCCGTCCTTATCAGTCCCCAACTGACACCACCAAAGGGCTTCTTCAATGCGAGATTTCTTCTGAAATATCAGGAACACCAATCATAATGTTGTTTATATGATATTATATCAAGCACATAATATATAATTTTATTTTAATGTATACATGTGCATGTAGGTTACTATTACCATACAACGGACAATAGCAGATGATACAAATATTCTGATAGACATTGATTTGATACATTACTCGATAAAATTTTAACTTATTTTGTTACATTCTGGTCAACAGAAAATGTACATAGCGTACAGGTGCCCGGGAACCAACACAGTGTAAATTTAGAAAATGTTTTCAACACCTTGTTATACAAAATCGGTGTCTTCACATTATCACCATATCACCAAAGATATTTTACAAGATAATCTAGACAATTAGGTCAAATTTTACATACAGGGCCCAGTATATCGAGAAATTTGTTTAATGATAACGTAGTACAAAGGAACAAATAGGACTAATTTGTAATCAAAATGATTGATTTAACAAATCAACGCTGCCTGTTAAAACTGTTTAAAATAACGTTATAGAGTAGCGTCTTTTAGCGAAGTCGTTCGACCAAGCGTAGCAATTTTGTGCCATGTTTTCGTCGTTCGTTAATCGTAAATATTTTATTCAAAAACAACTTTTCTAACAAATTGGTTGCACTTAATTTATGAAATAATTGTTAATGATTTTGAATACCAATATCTTGTGCAAAGTTTTTTAATGACATATTGTATTAAATAGATCAGAAATGACCCTAACAAGGGCAATGCCAACAAGTATATACATGTCATCGCGGCTACATTTTTCATTACACCTAGGCTACTGAATACTCTAGTTGTCGACATTATTTAATTTATTCCACATTAAATAATTTTGTTCGGTAATTGAAGACATGTGGTTATAGTTCACTATCTCGCCATTGTGCTGTGTGAATTATCAGCACAATTAATAACATACTTGTGTAAACCGCGGAAAAAATCTAAACAAACGGCCCCTGAAGTTTATCATTTCCCATTAGATTTTATGAAGTATATGCGTAATCGCTTAATTGTAATATATCATCATCACAGCTACTGTTCATAAGGTCAGAAACTTAACAATCGTTGCCCTTATGACATTTCTTGTAACGAATTCGCGAAACAAATGAAAACGCCAAGACCAGAAAATATGAAGCGTGATCTGTATTCCTACGAACCGACGCGTGCGCATAATTCGCTTTGAACAACTCGAACACTTGATGTGGTAAATTTTAACCAAAAAAACAAAATACGTCAATTTCTCAGTTTTATTCGCGCAACATTTCAATGAAGGTTGTAGTTTGAAACCATGCGATATAATATCAAATACACACACAGTTTACGCTAGTATAACACAATATTGCCCAAAGCATATGTACATGCAGTATCGAACATAAAAAGTATCAGCACACAAATTTACTGTTCGTGTAAATATGAAAAGGTGTGAATAGGTTTATGCAGTGTATTTATACAAAGTGTTAGTCACTTTTTGCACCATTGAAACAGCTGGAAAGCGCTGAAAGGCGATACCTTGTATCACAAAGGATGTCACCTGTCACTGTTCAGACAACTGTCCCAGAAGCTGCGAAGCACTGGTCTTGCTTCGTTTGCACTTGGCAAACTTTCATGTCTAGAATTTTCATTAAAATGTTTCCATTAAAAGACCAGCAGTCCACAATATTCCCAGTTTTCTTCAGTTTTTTCAACTGAAAAAGTAGCCCCGCTAGTTGGTTGGTTAAATCGTCGCACTATAACCGTGCGTTGGCGTCCCTCTGGAATAAGTCGTCCAGTTCTGTGCGCTTGTTCAATTTCCTTGGACTACACTTATGTTATGTGCGCTATAACTGGGGGTGGCCCCCCTCCCACCCATGGGGGCAGCAACTCTCATCCCTTTGCACATGTTGTTAAGTGAGCTATGACTGGTTAGTGCCCTACCTTTGAAAAGCAACAGCTTTCATCGCTTTGGACATGTTATGTGAGTTATAACTGGGGAGTGGCACCCCTCCCATTTCTGGCAAACAACAACTTTCATCTGATGTTGTTATATGAGCTACGACTGGGGAGTTCCCCCATCTCTGGCAAGCAGCACCTTTCATCTCTTTGAACATGTCATGTGAGTTATACCTTGGGAGTGGCCCATCATCTCTGCACCTGTGATGGAGTTCAGTTTGGTTGGCTGTGATACTTTTAGCTGAGATGCTCCTAGACATTGTAGGTGGTAGCTTGTAGGAAAACAAGTGAGGTCTTTCCCAAGTTCTGTCAACGTATGATCAACTGCATCATTAGCCTTGCAACAATCTGTCTGGTGTTTACAATATGGAACAAAATGTCAACATTGCAAGATGTTCTAGTCAATGACTTCCTGGTTGCATCAACTGCATGCAAGATCATTTTCACGTTCTCAACTTACCGTTGCAACCTTCGTTTCTACTAGATAGTCAACTATATTTGTTTTTCCATTGTTGCATTAAATTGATTGTTTTTTATTTCCACAAATAATATGTTGTTATGTGCGCTATAATTGGGGAGTGGCTCCCCTCCTACCCCTGCGAGCAGCAACTCATCTCTTTGTACACGTTGATATGTGAGGTACAACTGCAGAGTGCTCCCCCCACATCTGGCAGGTAACTTTCTTCTCTTCACATGTTGTTATATGAGCATCTTGCGGTTGGTGGTGTCCCGGAAACAAAAATTGTCCGGCCTACTTGAAACGTTCCTTTGGGTGCAAACAGTTAGTTGTGGAGTTGACCCTTCCCACCTTTAGCAAGCATCAATGATAATCTCTTCGGTCAAGTTGTTATGAGCGTTATAGCTCGGGGTGGCCCCCCTCCCACCCATAGGAGCAGCAACTTTCATCTTTTTGCACATGTTATGTGAGCTACGGCTGGTTAGTGCCTTTGACAAGCAACAGTTTTCATCACTTTGGACATGTTATGTGAACTATAACTGGGGAGTGGCACCCCTCCCATTTCTAGTGAACAACAACTTTCATCTGATGTTGTTATGTGAACTACGACTGGGGAGTTCCTGCATCTCTGGCAAGCAGCACCTTTCATCTTTGGACACGTCATGTGAGCTATAACTTGGGAGTGGCCTTCTATCTCTGATGGAGTTCACTTTTAATCTGGTTGACTGTGATACTTTTGGCTGAAATGCTCCTAGAATTTTTAGGTGGTAGCTTACTTGGTGAATTTCAGACTTGTATGTTTTCACGTCCTGCTTCGTTGTTATGTGAACAGCTGCGTCTTGAAGGGCGTCCTTGGTGATAATGTCTCATTTTGCCATTACTTGACTTGTTGATGTAATGCATTCACCTAATTTTCTGTATCTGTGGTTTGATGCAACTGGTTGTTGGACAGTATTTCATTATCATGATTACTGGCATCATGCTTAGATTTGAATCGTTAACTTTCTTTACTTTTTTTTTTAAATTTAGACCTCTGAGCTGCGACACGCAGATCTTCAATTTGTTTTGACAGCTTATAGCTATCTTAGCATGAACTTAGCTATCTTAGCATGAACTTATAGCTATCTTAGCATGAACTTCGATACTTGTTCACAACGTTTGTCTTTAAAGTGCTTAATGTATTTTTTTATATTTGTTTGAATGAATGAATGAATGAATGAATTGATTTATTCAACAAAAACACATTTGCATAATTCATACACTACATAACAGTGAATTTGCTGAAAAAGGGTAAAAAGAAGTGTAATACTTATAATGTTTACCCTTTTATTAATTTAACATGTCTAGAATAAAATACTTGATTGAACGTATAACTACTGTATTCATTAGAGTGCCATTATTGTCAAGATTCAAAGTGCAATAACACAATTTACATGTATATTCATAGCAGGAGAAAAGAAAATATGGGAACATGAATTGAAAACCTTAATAACAAACTAAAATAACAATCTACAATACTTCTAATTTTTACATTCTACTGATCATTAATTTAGTTTACACTAAGATGATAAACACAATAACTGAAGTTACTAATTTTCTACAAGAAATGGTTAAGAACTTAGCACATAACTATTCAATACTTTGTCTCTATAATACTTCTTGAACTGATGAACGCTTCTACAACTAATCAATGAACTATCGAGGGCATTCCACAGTTTTACTCCTTTAACAGATATACACATGCTTTTTAAACTGGTACATGCATATTTTTGTATAAAATTACATTCCTGTCAGGTTAAATAAACTGATTCATGTATGCTAAAAAACTGCTGTACATTCAGTGGTAATAAGTTGTGAAATGCTTTAAACATGAAAACTGCAGGTTTTAATTCCACTACATCTGGCACTTTAAGAATGTGTAGATTATATAATAGCATAGTTGTATGGTCCAGTCTCTTGGCACCACAAAGTAACCTTATAACCCTTTTCTGTAATGTAACTAAACATTGAACATTTGTTGCATACGTGTTGCCCCATACTTCAGCACAATACATAATATACGGCAAGAAAAGAGAGTAGTACAAAATATGCATACCACATGTGTCAATCAGGAAGCTCGCTCTGTACATAACAGCACAGCTATTTGAAAGTTTTGATTTTACTAAACAAATATGATTTTTCCAGTTTAATTTATCATCAATCATAACACCCAAAAATTTAGTGACATTTACTCTATTTATTGTTTCTTTATTTATCTTAACAGAAATATCAACAGTCAATTTGCGATTCCCAAAAAAACATGTAATTAGTTCTCGTTACATTAAGAGACAATCGATTTACTGAAAACCACACCTGGAGTTGATCCAATCCAATATTTATCATTCGAACAAGTTCATTCAAGTCACTATGACAACATAATAAATTTGTATCATCAGCGAATAAAATAAACACTTTTGATACTTTACAAATGTCATTGATGTACATAATAAACACCTAAAATAGAGCCCTGAGGAACACCACAAGATACATTTAGTATTTCTGAGTCACAATTATTAAAATTAACAAATTGTTGTCTATTTTCTAAATAACTCGGTATCCATTTATGTGCAACACCACGCACACCATAGAAGTGTAATTTTTTAGCCAATATATCATGATCAACAGTGTCAAAGGCTTTCTTAAGGTTAACAAATACACCAATAGCATACTTGTTATTATCAAGTGAACTTGTAATTTCTTCTACTAATTCTAAAAGAGCATGAGTAGTTGACAGATTAGACCTAAAACCATACTGACATGGACTGAGTATGTCATTCTTTTTGACGAATTTGTCGATCCTGATATTATATAATTTTTTCAGAATTTTCGAGAATTGAGGTAACAATGATAGTGGCCTGTAATTTGTAAATACGTTCTTTTCACCGCACTTAAAAAGTGGAACAACTTTGGCAATTTTCATTTTGCTTGGAAATTCACCCGTTTGAAAAGATACATTACATATGTGACCAAATGGCTTAACTATTTTTGTAATTACATTTTTAATTAGGCTCATGTTAATATCACTGTAATCGGTTGACTTTTTATTTTTACAATTTTGTACCGTTCTAATAATTTCTTGGTCATCAACAGGACTTAGAAACATAGTATGATCAACTTTGCCTTCCAAGTAATCATAAATTGATACATCTTTTTCAGGTATTGAAATATTCTTTGCTAAGTTAAGGCCAACATTTGTAAACAAATTATTAAATCCATTAGCAATATCCTCCTTTTTTGAGATTTGCTTGTTATTTTTTATAAAATATTCTGGGTATGTAGGCTTATTATGCTGTTTGTTAATTACATTATTTAATATTTTCCAAGTTTCTTTAACGTTTGTTCTCTGTTTTTCTAACGATGTGCTATAGTAGTTTTTTCAGTAAATCGTAATATAGATGTTAGTTTGTTTTTGTAATTTTTGTATTTCTGTTCCGCTTCAGCAGATTTCGATATAACAAATGCTTTGTATAATTTATTTTTCTTCACACAAGCACATTTTAAACCTTTGGTGAACCAAGGTTTGTTGCTGGTGTAACTTTTTCTGGAAACTCTTCACTGGACAATTTTTTTAAATATATCTAAATATGTATAGAAAATTATCATAAGCTTGATTAACATCATTTATATTTAAAACATTATCCCAAGATTGTTGACTCAATTCATTTGAAAGTGAAGCTTCAGTAATCTTTCTAATATGCTGAAACTCTTTTACAATATTTCTTTTTATATTATACTCGCAAAGTGCAAAAATTGGTAAATAATCACTAATGTCATTGAAAAGGATACCACAAGTAAGGTTGTGGCACAATTCATTGGTAAATATATTGTCTATCAATGTAGCTGAGCTATCTGTGACTCTAGTAGGCTTATCAATTAATGGGTACCCAAACTGTACATTATGTCTAGGAAATTTTTTGTACTATTATGACTCATGTTTTAGCAAATCTATGTTAAAATTGCCACACACAAATATTGTTTTAATGGATTTAACGTCATTCAAAATATGTTCTATGTTTTCACAAAAGATATCTAAGTTCGACCCTGGTGTTCTGTACACACAGCTGACTACAACATTTGTGTGGTTCTTTATGGTTAATTCCACAGTAACACATTCAAGAATATTTTCTACTGTTTTTTAGTTTCCACCATTTTGCATGATAATTCCTTTTTTTGTGTATATAGCAACACCACCACCCCTTCGGATTCCTCTGGTGACATGATAAGCGTCATAACTGTTTATATTAAAATCATCGGTTAAATCTGGATCAGTCCATGTTTCAGATATAGTGATTATATCAAATTGAAGATTAAGTTCTAGTATATAGTGTTTAATCTTTTGAAAGTTTGTTTTTAGACTTCTTGCATTAAAATGTATAAAAGATAATCCATAAACTTTACTGATTTTCTCAGTGAATTGCAAATCTGTGTAATACTGACGTTTTGATGATAGATTATTATAAAAATTCTTTTCTGGGTCAATATAATTTCCAAAATCATAGGGATTATAATCTGAATACTTAAAGGAGTCGAAATTAAATTGTGAACGGTTATCCATTAATTTATGAATGTCATAATTGACTTCAACAGAAGAATTTTCAAATATAATTTCATAATCACTAATATTTTGAAATGGAAAAACTTCATAACATGATGTACAACGATAATTTATATTTTTACAGCGGATTAACCTGAATTGTTGTGATGTTATTTTTGCACACCGTTTATGAAAAAATGCCTCACATAGCTCACATTTTACCGCATAGTTATGTAATATTTGATTACACCTTAGACATGAGTTTAATTGTATACGAGTATTAGCCATTACAATAATATGGGATAATACTTTGTGGGAACATTTCCAATAGTGCAATATAAGAAACAAGATAATAAAGCAAAATACAAAAAAGTGTCCATATAATTGTCCTCAAAACATGCATGATCTTCACGGACAGTGGGTGAACTGTCTGTACTAGTGCAGCCATCTTAGAATTTGTCCATGTCATTTTTAGATTTGATCGTCACCTTGCTTGCTTGTTCAGTTTTCTTCACGTAGATGTTGCAGTTCATCGTCCAAGTGGTGTAGATCTTGCTTTCTTTCTTGAGAAAGGATTAATTTTATCCGTTTCGCCAACGTACTTTACTTCAGTTTTGCACACCCTTAAACCCCAATGTTATTGTCTTTTGTACAGCCAATTTTTGTCCATCGTACTTATTCATGAAGTCGAATAGAAATGCGTTTCTCTGTAAAGGTACTAGGGGTGCTGCTTGTCAAATATTTGAGCAGTGTCGAACCATGGACGACATGCGGTCTGTAGATCCTTATCACCCCCTCAGGTAAATGTTGGGCGCAAACGGAAGTACCACGGCCGATTGAGACGAGCTCCGGTGATATGTTTTGCATTGCGTCGAAGTTGGATTTCATTTGCAGACATAGTTCGCCCTTTACAGTCCGGGTCGTAGCTGCAACGCAGCTCTGGAACTCGGCCCCAGCTACGAATCATATAAGCAGTGACGTCTTTGTTGTACGTCAGCATAGGGTACAAGTCAGTCACCCAGTACTTGAACGTTACCTTCAGCAACCTCACCTTTTCATACATCGCCGTCCAGATAGTACGCATCTCTACAGGAATATCAGATACATTCCAGAAACTACTTTTAGTAAGATGTGGGTCTCCTCCTGAACGAGGAGCCGGGTATACCTTAACAGGGCATACAATAGTTTTCTTAATATATGCATGGCGTCTTCTTCTAGGGGCCGTCCTGGCACATCTCCGTTTATAGAAAGGCCACTTGAATTTACGACGCTGAACAACTGGTCTTCTACGCCTTCGTATAACGTCTGTGAGACCTAGGATACGTGGGTTCCAAGAAGGAGTGGATAGATTCTGGTGTTAATTTTCTAGTGTCAAGTACGTGATGGATAGATATTTTGTGACAAACAATCGATTTGAGAAACATGTATCTTTATTACTAGCCAACTGTGGCGTCCCTGATACTTAATAAAATGTTCTGAAATGGCGAATCATTGTTTGTTCAGTTATTGAAATGTCAATGTCATCATCTTTCCTCAGCGAATAGTTCGTTGTTCTTCTGAGTGAGGTGGTCATTCAGCATTTTCCGCTTGCGCATTAGTTCAGTCTTTTTGTTGGTTGACAAAAACTCAACGATTAGCGGCGTAGTCCCATCCTTGCGTTTAGGGAGGTCGTGTATAGCTGTGATTTCGATCTCGGCCAGTGGCACGTTCATTTTCTCTTGCACTGACTGACCACAGTACAGTCCCATGAAAGCAAGTGTAAATCTTGAAATCATTATTTAGGTCTCAAGCAAGGATTACTTAGGAATTTATATCAACGACTCAAGCACATGCGAATTTGTGTGGATGTTACCCAAAGTATCGTATCCTTTTACCTGCAGTGTCGTATGCGCTTCCCGGACATGAGCGCATAATGAAACATAAAATGTGCTCACACAAACAATGAACTCATGCTATCAAACATTTAAGTTAATAAGTTTTGCTGATGAAACATTAGATATATTTAAATCATAAAGGGCTTAATCACATAAATTGTGCTCACACAAACAATGAAGTCAATGCATCATATATTACAATACAAACTCCAGGGGTCTACTTGTTTTCCCATGTCTTCTATCAGTCATAACTGCCACACCCTCCACAATACGTCATCGTAGCTTTTCTTCATGTCACGTACATTTGCAACATGTTGATACAGTTGGAATTCATGTCTCGTGTGAAGTCTTTTAGGTGTTCACGAGGAGCATCAGTCCAGGTGAACTGTGGATCATGGAATAGTTTATGTGTACAATGTACAGTTGCCTTTGTGTCGGATTCTCCTCGAATAGTGAATGGATACTTATAACACTTTTTTCAAGGTTTGTGTTGCGACTTGGTGGCTTTCTTACATTCCTTCGCCATCCCACCAGCAAGATACAATACAACTGTTTATTACGTTCGCTAAAATAATATTGAAAAACATACAAATGCGCCAAGAATAGAATGTTTTTATGAAACATATATACGTACACATGAATGCACAAATGACATTAAGCAGTAATGTGGTTTAGTCGTCAAATTGTACCGGTTGGTAATCAATAAAAGCATTTTATTTCATAGATAATACCAATTATACCTAAGTACAGGTGTATAAACATACATACAAAAAAGTTTTAAATGTGTTGATATTGGTCGGTCGGTTAACAACCGAAAAATAGCCAAGTCAATAGTAATTTAAATATAGCAAAAAAATGTATTATCATATCATCATAACACCAAATCAATATTCGTGGAATGGTTAGATGTCAAAGATAGATGCCAACTGTGACGAGAGTATCCGGTTGGTTGATAATCTTAATATATTAAAATACAAACATGTTCTTGTTAAGAAGCTATATATAAAATTATATGCAGCATATTCATTCATTCATTATAATAAAAATGAAATCAATATTCGTGGTCAGAGGCCAAATCAAATTAAAATGTAGCCATGTAATGTCACTGCAACTGTAAAAATCGGTCTGACAAAGCGCAACAGGATGACATTCTTAGGTTGGTGTCAGTTGGCTCAAGGAATGCAGCGTTTCCCTTTCGTTACGTTCGCTCCCAGATTGTAAATAACGCTGTCTGTCGTCGGCAATCTTTGCCTCTGCTCCCAGCAAGATCATGAGCAAGTACAACGCGAGGTTGCCTTGAGTTGCCGTGCTGTTGAGACGACAGTGCCATCCCTCGACATCGTTGTTGGTCCTAATGCATCGGAATTATATTGTTTCTACGGCGTTGACACACGGAGAATGAGGCAGCAAACGGTGAAAATGGTAGACACAACAATTATTTTTAAATGGTCAGACTTGACAAGGTTAGGCACACAACAGGAAAGGACCAAACAGAGTGGATGATACTAGCAATTATGCGACTTGCCACTGCCTGCTATATGGCGAACGAATGTGAAGTGTGCCGCCGACATTGAAAAATAATATATGTGTACTTACCACGTGCTTGTCGGCCAGATGATGCGGACCACCCATGTCTCCTGGATGTACCAGCACAACTCTGTCTGCGTGTCTGTGACAGCCTCAGTCATCAGTTGTTGCAGGAGCAACTCGATGTGCTCATGTGGCATGAGCGGCAGAGTGTGAAGTTGGCGACAGTAGGCACAAAGGCCATTGTCACGGCGGTAGGCCATCTGCAGGCCGGGCTCCTGCATCTGCCGGAAGACAGCCTGCGTCCAGTGAAAGTGGCAGCCTCGAACCTCGACACCTGGCCACTATGCAACACGCACATTATATCATATTATATATGCCTAACTGAGGGGCAATATTCATGCATGCATACATACATACATACATACATACATACATACATACATACATACATACATACATACATACATACATACATACATACATACATACATACATACATACATACAAACATATGCATATATTCATGCATGCACACATGCACACGCACACTCACACACACAGACCCATGCATACGCATGCACGCACGCATGCATACTGGCATGCATACATACATACATACAAGCATGCATGCATCTATACATACATACATACATGCATACATACATACATACATACATACATACATACATACATAAGACGTATGGTGAACTTAAAATTTAGTGTACCTTTCTGAACAGTGCGCCACACGGCGGCTTCAAAATCGCAGAATATTCCTTCAACAGGTCATGGATCATGGTCAGCTATGACGCGATCTGTCAGCAGCGTCTGAACTGACCACAGTACAGTCCCATGAAAGCAAGTATAAATCTTGAAATCATTATTTAGGTCTCAAGCAAGGATTACTTAGGAATTTGTATCAACGACTCAAGCACATGCGAATTTGTGTGGATGTTACCCAAAGTATCGTATCCTTTTACCTGCAATGTCGTATGCACTTCCCGGACATGAGCGCATACAGAAACATAAAATGTGCTCACACAAACAATGAACTCATGCTATCAAACATTTAAGTTAATAAGTTTTGCTGATGAAACATTAGACATATTTAAATCATAAAGGGCTTAATCACATAAATTGTGCTCACACAAACAATGAAGTCAATGCATCATATATTACAATACAAACTCAACTAGTTAATACTAGTATTCGTGGACGTTTCCCTTAGACATTAATTACTTGAATTTGGTTCATTATTTTATTATGTCAACCACTTTCTTTTATTTTATTTATATTGCTATATTTCTATAAATAGTTCTAGATCATTATTATTATATTAGCGTGCGTATGCTTCTATGCGTGATCATAATTTCCGCTGCTCCGCCTTTCTTATTGATTCAGGCCGTGGGCCGAAGCGACTGTTCTTAGATTTCCGCTGCTAGATTGGGTCAAATCGGCTAGGCCGAACCGTTCGTCGGCGTGGGCCGAACCAAATCGCACAGGCACAGCAGTGGTACATGCAGACTAATAACGTTTTATGCCCGTGCAAAGAAACTTAGAGGTCTTCACCTCCCAGGGCGCCGCTGTGTGTAACAGAAACGTCTTGTTAAAAGGCCTGTTAGTAAAAAGTTTAAGGATGTCCCTACCTTTCTATTTTTCTGATAACCCAGCCAAAGGCAAACATCTCAGCATATGCTGGAAAGAGAACTGTATTATCGCCCAATGTTTGTAAAAACTGTTTAAAATAAAGTAAAATTTCAAATAAAACGTGCAAATTCTGTAGTACATAAAACATCTATTATACACTAATAAGACAAATATGGCTTAAAACGAGAAATGTAAATCCTTTTAAACAAACAACGACAAAAACCAGTACAAGCTCATGCGCCTCATAGCGACCAAGAGGTCACTGGCACTCTGGAAACAAGTGAGGTATTTCCCAAGTTCTTCTATCAATATACGATCAACTGCATCATTGGCCATGCAAAAATATGTCTGGTGTTTACAATATGGGACCAAGTGTCTAAATTATAAGATGTTCCAGGCAATGACTTCCTAATTGCATCAACCGTCATTTCCAAGTTCTCAACTTACCATTGCAACCTTCGTTACTACCAGATAGTCAACCATATTTGTTGTTCCATTGCATTGAATTTATTGCTTTTTATTTCCACAAAGAAATTTTTTTTTGTTATGTGCACTATAATTGGGGAGTGGCCCCCTCCCACCATTGCGATCAGCAACTCATCTCTTTGCACATATTGGTATGTGAGCTACAACCTCTGGCAAACAACAGCTTTCATCTTTTGCACATGTTTTTATGTGAATTGTAACTGGGGAGTGGCCTCCCCACCCACTTCTGGTGAACAACAACTTTCATCTCTTTTACATGTTGTTATGTGATCCGCGACTGGGAAGTGCCCCCCCCCCCATCTCTGGCAAGCAGCACCTTTCATCTCTTTGGACATGTCATGTGAGCTATCACTGGGGTGTGGCCTCCCACCTCTTCACCTGTGTGATAGAGTTTACGACGAGCCTGATTACCTGCGATATTTTTACCGGAGGTACTCCTAGACTTTGCAGGTGGTAGCTTGCTCGGGGAATTTCAGACTTGAAGGTTTTCACGTCGTGGTTTGTAGTTATGTGAACAGCTGCGTCTTGAAGGGCGTCCTTGGTGATAACGTCTCGTTTTGCCATTACTTGACTTGTTGGTGTAAAGCATTCACCTTATGTGCTGTGTCCGTGGTTTTACGCAACTGGTTGTTGGACAGTATTTCATAAGCAGGATTACTGGCATCATATTAGATTTGAATTGACTTGAAGTTTTGTACATTTTGACCTATGGACTGCGACACGCAGCTCTTGAATGACCCTTTTCAGTTTTATAGCTTTTAACTAGTTTAGCATGAACTTATATTATTGCAGTTCACGGGGTTCGTCTTTAAAACCCTTAATGTATTTTTTATATTTGTTTAATTTAGTTCCAGTAGGTCCGAGGATCAAGTAACAGGAATGAAAGCTACCTGACTAAACAACAAGCATGATATACTGTACATATAACCAACCGTACTTGCTCTGTATTCATGCGTGAAATAAATAAGTAACTCATGTCTTTTGCAAATACTGAAACAAGGGTGAGCTTGATGTCAAGTCATGATGTCTTCATCTTCTTCACTTCTTATTTTGACATTTGACAGGAGATCTCGTGCACAACATGATGTGTAGTGGTTTCATGTTATGTGTTAAATTGTTCACTGTGTCCCAAATGCCATCCTTTGTGGTGAATTCTGTCCCTAACTGATGGCAAACTGATTCAGAACTGGTGGATATGGAAACAGTATTTTATACTCTGGGACCGCGATCTTTGGGTCGACCCGTTTTCAGTGGCTTAGCCACTTGCGTAATACTTGTCTGACTATTATATTGTTCCTTTATTGGCTGTAAAAACAGTTCTCCTTTGCAGAATGTAAACAGGAAACTTAGGGGCGTGTAGCATTGTGGGATTGATTTGTAGTATTATCGTCACTTCATCTCAACCAGCATTGTTGGATTTAACTGTTCCAAAGACCAGTCTGATTAACTCTTCACACACACTAATGACATTGTTTCATGCGACGAAATTATAGTGGTATATTCATCAACGCCAAGTTTACCAACAATGCATTGAAAGTATAGTGATACACCTGCAACATTCGCCGAGAATAATAACAGGGGTGCGGCACGCCAGATAACCAACTGCCACAAATGGCATTACTGCCCACACCAACTGTAATGGAACAACCAATGCTACATTACTACCTCGCTAAAACATTCTGACGTTTAGACAGTGCATCAGTAACAATTAGTTTTGTCCAGTCTATACATGCATGGCAATGTATGACGACAATACAAAGTTACACAGTACTGCCACGCCCAGCACACCTATTGCCGCCACGCCCTTAACTGAATTGTGTAGTGGCGACTTCCAAAACATTCAACATAACAAACTTTCATAACTTCTAACATTTTATAAAGATGTATACTGAGCCGGGAGAAGGTTGCCTGCATAGAACAACGTCTGTCGTCTTCTCTGGCCCAGGGCGAACTGCACTGACTACTTGCTAAAACTGGCTCAGATTGTTACGCTGGGAGTGACACAGGGTATAGCGCCCTCTAGTGAGTGGCCTAACAAATACAGAAAACAGGTAAATCCACCAGGTTTACAATTTCTTTCAAAATGCCGCCATCTGCCGACGTTTTTCTAATTTCAGCATGTGGCGTACATCTAAAAAGACGTATACCTTGGTTGAAGGGTCAGACGGATGCTGGAAGGAAGGTTTCAAACTGGCAACCTCGAGCTTTGTTGCCAAAGTTCTCAACATTGAGAAATGAGAAGAAGGCCCATCACACGTGGGGAAGCAACCTTAACACCGACATCATGTAGCTTTTCCAGACAGCTATAAACTAGGCTTTGCTTTTTCATTGCCACTTAGGCCATCATTTAGAAAGTAACCACAGGACACTTTCCATAAACCATTGATGTAAACTACCTTGAAAACAAGTGCATATGTGGCAGCATCATCAACTCCTGTGATAATGTCAACAAAACCCCTGAACTGCTTTCGTCCCATTCTATATGCTTTTCGATGGCCATTTCATGAAGCATCAAGCTACAGATAATAACTGCACCATCTCTCTTAGCTGCCAGACCTTTGGCAGGCAGAGCGGAAAAAGCAGCTTGTGTAAAACTTGGAACTGCATTGATAGCACCACAGCAGGTCGTAATGGTAAACGGATGTGGAAGGCCCAAAGCAAAGGTCTCTCGTGAATTTGTAGGCTTTGGATGAGTAGAATTTGATAGTCATTGGCAAGGACCTCAATTCTGCCGTGTGTGCGCCTGGTTTCTGTTTGCCTTTTGAGAAACAATTATCTTCGTCAACTTCTCAGATGCAACTGAACATATGTTTTTTCCAATACATCTGCACAATCACCAGACACCAGATGGTTTCTTTTCAAGGATGCTACCACTGCAGTCAGATTTTCAACTTTCTGTAGCGCGAAGTCTTGTGTTGAGAGACCTTAACTTTCTTTTTGTACCTATTGACTGTAAGCAAAGCATCACCTAGCTATCTCTCTCTCTCTCTCTTTAACTTTCTGAATATCGTAAGGATGGTCACGGTTGACAGTGGACAATGGCTGATTACCTGTGAATGGTTCACATTCTGGGACGGGCATTCCAACAGATGCCATACATGTTCTTTTCAAAGGAAGCTTTCGCTTTGTACCTGTCTTTGGAAGAAGATGTGCAGAAAAATTAAATTTCGTTGGAATTGTACCTGCTCGAAGGCGAACAATTTGACCAGTTCTATCAGTAAAACTATCCTCCAAATGCGCTGAAGAAATTATGCTTTATTTGGTTGGATTGAAACCTTCACGTCGCAAATTAATAATCTGCTGTGGTGTTCGTGTGCTCTGGTTACATCGGGAATCCTGAAAGGACAGGGGGAGGAATACAAGCTGAAACGAAAACAAACTGGTGACTGAATATGAAGGATGAATTGTGATTTGTGTTGTAGAATGGCGACCCTATTCATAGAAGGTCACAGTTATGCAAGGCGTTTGGCCAAACGCATCGAAATGTTAATATTTAAATTATATAATCAATTGAGCATTATGCTATCCAGCATTCAGAATTATTAATTCATTATAGTATAACATACAATTGTTAATCATCAGTTAGACTGGGCTCAGTCCTCAGACTAAGTTTTGAGCGATAAAATTCGTTATTGCCATTAAAGGGCAGAATAAATAGGTGTGTGAATAAGCAAATCAACACACTATATTCTTGCAATACTATTAGTCAAATTGATATTAATTTGCATAATCAGGCTGATAAATGGCATCGCAAACACCGATTCGTAGGCATAGCCAAAACATTTAAACGCTGCCTATCACAAAATGTACTTTTCGTAGATTGTATTTAATGTTACAAGTCAGAAAATATTTACGCATCAATTGAGATCCCATGGTCTTTACGTAATTTTGCAGATAATCGATTTGAGCACCCGAATGCACAACAGCATGTAATTTTCTTTATTCCATTCAAACACACACAGGGATTAATCTATTCAGCGTTTAGCTGGTCTGTCCAAGTTTTGGACTTCCGCAGGCGTCACCTGGCACCATACCAATTAATACGTCGTGCACCATCCAGTTGTATATAGATAAGTGTCTTGCACACTTGTTGACGGATGTTCTACTTGCTGTAAACATCATCGAGAGCCTCCGCCAACACATCGTGGTGTCCTCAACCAATAATTAAGTTACCTGAATATGATTTCGAAGATTCAATGGCAACATCGTGTACATTAAACATGTTCCATTCAGTGGTGCGCACAACAAACATAGTATTGATATTTTATTCCCGTCGATTGATTTAATCTTGAACATAGACGAGAAATGCGTCTATAATTAACTTTTAAGCTGCCATGGTTAAACTTTGAATACAAATGGTGACAAATCGCGAGCCCGAAACACTCCTTGCCATTTGCACGCCACCTGGTGATCATCCCAAATGGCTACGAATAGGCATTGAAATGACTGTCACAAATGACACGCGAATAGTTCATCCTCTTCACAGCATGGTTGACACGGTCAAGCTGGTTAATGGTGTGGTCCGGCGCAACAAAACTACTCGAGTCACCGTTGCTGATGATGTGTGTGCAGCGAAACAAATATATATCCATTGATTGACTCCATACACGTCAGCTTCTATCATTTGACGATCCATCTAAATTCTTGTCGCATGCAGTGTGGGCAGCTTGCCAGGCTTCTGGTGTCTGCCATTGTGCATCTATGGTAGTAGTTTGACAGGACCTTGTAGTCAATCATTAGCCCAATCTGCACTTTTATGACGACACCGACAACATGATTGGAAGTGAATCCTCGCTTGTGCAATCATATTTCACAATCAGATCTATGACCCCGGCATCATCCATCAAGTCACCGTTGGCTCCACGTTTGACTTCACTGGCCGTGTATCAATCTCCAGTCATGTCATTGGAACATCTTCAGTAGCAGAAAGTTGTGCTTATCAACTTGTGATACTACTTAATAAAACTCATGATTTCATGGTAGTCGCAAGTGGCATGAGTGCGTGTGTGCGTGTGCGTGTGCGCGTGCGCGTGCGTGTGTGCGTGTGTGCGATTGTACTGTTGCGTGCATTACTGAAGGAGTGTCTGTTTTGCCTGGTGGTAGTATATTGATACATGTGCGCACTCACTCTGGCGAGAAACCCTGCAAATGCGACATGTGGAACAGTTTGTAACTTGTGATAAACCCTCGCAACTTGGTGACCGGCCAACCAGCAACTCTTGTAATTAGTTGTGCACAAGTTACACCAAACAGATGGAAACCCCCTCCCAGTGCAATAATGTTCTAATTTGTCGGGTGATGCGCATTTATCTAAACAAGAAAATGCCACAGCCACAGCAGAGGAATTTCTTTTTAAAAAAAAATATATTTATATTCAGTTCAGATACTCTTTATTACTAAGTTACTTAAGTTATTGATTGACACACTTGATGTGGTTCTATTTATTTAACATTAATGTATACGAAAAGTACGATTTTGTATATTTCAAGATAACCCATGACATTCTAATGTGTGAAATACAATCCGTATATGTTGAGTTGTAAGCATATTTCATTAAAACTTCTTGAAAATACACAACATACATATGTTTTTATCCCGTAGTTTGGAAAATAAAAACGAGTGAAGGTCCGAAAAAAATATCCCATTATTGGACAATTAAAACCCCGTTATGATTTTTAAAAAAACCTTGCAACAACTGGACAACAGGTACCTGCAAAGGGTCTGACCCTAACTTAATTAGCGTTTTGTGAAACGTGGGTCAATGACTTCCATCAGTCACTGCAAATATGTCAAAGAGCAAATTGTGGAACCAAGAGAAGAGTCTGTCACAGGGACACTCAGGTTGATGTTATGAAAACTGGCGGTTAGTAGAATTTGTTTTATTTAGCAGCACTGCGACATTGATTCATTCATCTCCATTTAACCCCTTGCTCTTTGACACTAACTACGTCAAGAGTTTGTGACGTTCTGACTGTGTTCCTGTAAGTCTGTGGCCGACAGAGATATAGATTGCCCCACCCAGCACCATGAAATGCTCATAGAGTTCCTGTAGCAAAATACAGGTCATCTGTCATGTGCCTCACTATGAAGCACTCAGCAAGGCTACGTGACTTCCCTGACAACTGTTTTGGGACAAATCTTTTCAAATTCAGCTTCTGACTACTTGACGAGATAGTCCCTAACTGCTTGATGACACAGGCCCTGACTGCTTCATGACAGTCTCTTCAGACGTGTCTGCTGTATTGAGCAGAACTGTCTCAACATGTCTGACGCCTGAACTGCTCGGTAGCACTCATGTGACTGTCCACGTCACTGTCCCATCGTGGACATGGACTGACTCACTGAAGAATCGTATCCTTCTGGATTCTCATTGCTGCCTCCAAGTAGTTGTTGATGTTATTTCCCGACACAGGCATTGTGCCGCGATAGTATGCCTCTGTGATCATACACAGCAGTGAAGTGTTCCGAGAAATGTGGATATCACTTCACCTTTGCATCTGCCCACAGGCCAACATAACGAACTCAAACCTCCTGTGTCATGTTGCATATCTTTGAAGATGTGCAACAGGTGAGGCCTCTTTCAAGCTCTCCACTTTAAAAGGGGCCTCGTAAATAATCTTGTGATTGCAGTTGAATTTGTCTTTGGTCGTATCCTCTTCACAAGCACCATACACCTTGTCAGTCTGCGGGGTAATATTACTTATCTTGTGGTCGTTCATCCTCTTCACTGCATGGTTGACACGGTCAAGCATGGTAATGGTGTTGTCCGGCTGGTGTCAGCGCAACAAAACTATTCGAGTCACCGTTGCTGATGATGTGTGTGCAGCGAAACAAATACATATCCATTGATTGACTCCATACACGTCAGCTTCTATCACTTGACGATCCATCTAAATTCTTGTCGCATGCAGTGTGGGCAGCTTGCCAGGCTTGCAGTGTCTGCCAATTTGCTTATCAACTTGTGAAACTACTTAATAAAACTCAGTTGATTTCATGGTAGTCGCAAGTGGCATGTGTGTGTGTGTGTTTGCGTGTGCGTGTGTGTGCGTGTGTGTGTGTGCGATTGTACTTTTGCGTGCGTTACTGAAGGAGTGACTGTTTTGCTTGGTGGTAGTTTATTGATACATGTGCGCACTCACTCTGGCGAGAAACCCTGCAAATGCGACATGTGGAACAGTTTGTAACTTGTGATATACCCTCGCGACTTGGTGACCGGCCAACCAACAACTCTTGTAATCAGTTGTGCACAAGTTACAACAAACAGATGGAAACCCCCTCCCAGTGCAATAATGTTCTAATTTGTTGTGTGATGCCCATTTATCTAAACAAGAAAAGGTCAGCGCCACAGCTGAGGCCATTCAGAGGTGCATAATTACAATGATGCAACATCAAGGCCTTGGAAATCGAGTCGCCCGTTAACCCGAGCCGACTTGAAATGTTATCGGGCGAATAAAAATCTGAAATCACTGGTCCGTATGGCAAATACAAATTTTATTCTCAATGTACCGCCGCAGTGTTTCTTGTTTTGAAGCAGAAACGAGGCTGCCGCCACCTTGGAGAATTTTTTAGAAGTAATTCATACAGTGGATTAACCGCATGGTGACACCATTGTTATCTCTACTGCGGCTTTCGCCAGATTTTTTAATTCTTCGTTGAAGTGCCAGGATAATACTGAGAGAGGCCAGGTATTACATTAAGCTCTAGCCAATGATCTAGTCTAGTTAGGAAGAAAACCAAGTACATTTGATTCTAAAGAGTGTTTTTGTTTTGTGGAGTTTCTTTTGAAAAAATATTTTTATATTCAGTTGATACTCTTTATTACTAAGTTACTTAAGTTTTTGATTGACACACATGATGTGGTTCTATTTATTGAACATTAATGTATATGAAACATGTACGATTTCGTATATTTCAAGATAACCCATGACATTCTAATGTGTGAAATACAATCCGTATATGTTGAGTTGTAAGCATATTTCATTAAAACTTCTTGAAAATAAGCAACATACATCTCTTTTTATCCCATAGTTTGGAAAATAAAAACTAGTGAAGGTCCAAAAAAATATCCCATTATTGGATAAATTAAATTCCTGTCAATTAAAACCCCGTTATGATTTTTAAAAAACCTTGCAACAACTGGACAACAGGTACCTGCAAAAAAGGGTCTGATGCTACCTTAATTAGTGTTTTGTGAAACGTGGGCCAATGACTTCCATCAGTCACTGCAAATATGTCAAAGAGCCAATTGTGGAACCAAGAGAAGAGTCAGTCACAGGGACACTCAGGTTGATGTTATGAAAACTAGTGGGCTAGTAGAATTTGTGTTATTTAACAGACCTGCGACATTGATTCATTCATCTCCATTTAACCCCTTACTCTTTGACACTAACTACGTCAAGAGTTTGTGACGTACTGACTATTTTCCTGTAAGTCTGTGGCCGACAGAGATATAGATTGCCCCACCCAGCACCATGAAATGCTCATAGAGTTCCTGTAGCAAAATACTTTTGAGGACAGTTTTTCCAGTGTACAGCAAGAATTGCCTCCATTCATGGCCTTCGTAAAGTTCCCATGATGAATTTCTTCTTATATGGGTCATCTGCCCTGTGCCTCACTATGAAGCACTCAGCAAGGCTACGTGACTTCCTTGACAACTGTTTTAGGAAAAATCTTTTCAAATTCAGCTTCTTACTACTTGACGAGATGAGATAGTCCCTGGCTGCTTGATGACACAGGCCATGACTGCTTCATGACAGTCTCTTCAGACATGTCTGCTGGATTAGGCAGACCTGTCTCAATATGTCCTGATCTGACGCCTGAACTGCTCGGTAGCACCCATGTCACTGTCCACGTCACTGTCCCGTCGTGGACATGGACTGACTCTCTGAAGAATCTTATCCTTCTGGATTCTCATTGCTGCCTCCAAGTAGTTGTTGATGTTATTTCCCGACACAGGCATTGTGCCGTGATAGTATGCCTCTGTGATCATACACGGCAGTGATGTGTTCTCAGAAATGTGGATATTGTTTCATCTTTGCATCCGCACACAGGCCAACATAACGAACTCAAACCTCCTCCTGTGTCATGTTGCATATCTTTGAAGATGTGCAACAGGTGAGGCCTCTTTCAAGCTCTCCACTTTAAAAGGGGCCTCGTAAATAATCTTGTGATTGCAGTTGAATTTGTCTTTGGTCGTATCCTCTTCACAAGCACCATACACCTTGTCAGTCTGCGGGGTAATATTACTTATCTTGTGGTCGTTCATCCTCTTCACTGCATGGTTGACATGGTCAAGCTTGGTAATGGTGTTGTCCGGCTGGTGTCAGTGCAACAAAACTATTCGAGTCACCGTTGATGATGATGCGTGTGCAGCGAAACAAATACGTATCAATTGATTGACTCCATACACGTCAGCTTCTATCACCTGACGATCCATCTAAGTTCTTGTCGCATGCAGTATGGGCAGCTTGCCAGACTTCTGGTGTCTGCCAATGTGCATCTATGGTAGTAGTTTGACAGGACCTTGTAGTCGATCATGAGCCCAATCTGCACTTCTATAACGACACCGACAACGTGATTGGAAGTGAATCCTCGCTTGTGCCATCATATTTCACAATCAGATCTATGACCCCGGCATCATCCATCAAGTCACCGTTGGCTCCACGTTTGACTTCACTGGCCGTGTATCAATCTCCAGTCATGTCATTGTAACATCTTCAGTAGCAGAAGGTTGTGCTTATCAACTTGTTAAACTACTTAATAAAACTCAGTTGATTTCATGGTAGTCACAAGTGGCATGTTTTTTTGTGTGTGTGTGCGTGTGTGTGTGTGATTGTACTGTTGCGTGCGTTACTGAAGGAGTGTCTGTTTTGCCTGGTGGTAGTTTATTGATACATGTGCGCACTCACTCTGGCGAGAAACCCTGCAAATGCGACATGTGGAACAGTTTGTAACTTGTGATATACCCTCGCGACTTGGTGACCGGCCAACCAACAACTCTTGTAATCAGTTGTGCACAAGTTACAACAAACAGATGGAAACCCCCTCCCAGTGCAATAATGTTCTAATTTGTTGTGTGATGCGCATTTATCTAAACAAGAAAAGGTCAGCGCCACAGCTGAGGCCATTCAGAGGTGCGTAATTACAATGATGCAACATCAAGGCCTTGGAAATCGAGTCGCCCGTTAACCCGAGCCGACTTGAAATGTTATCGGGCGAATAAAAATCTGAAATCACTGGTCCGTATGGCAAATACAAATTTTATTCTCAATGTACCGCCGCAGTGTTTCTTGTTTTGAAGCAGAAACGAGGCTGCCGCCACCTTGGAGAATTTTTTAGAAGTAATTCATACAGTGGATTAACCGCATGGTGACACCATTGTTATCTCTACTGCGGCTTTCGCCAGATTTTTTAATTCTTCGTTGAAGTGCCAGGATAATACTGAGAGAGGCCAGGTATTACATTAAGCTCTAGCCAATGATCTAGTCTAGTTAGGAAGAAAACCAAGTACATTTGATTCTAAAGAGTGTTTTTGTTTTGTGGAGTTTCTTTTGAAAAAATATTTTTATATTCAGTTGATACTCTTTATTACTAAGTTACTTAAGTTTTTGATTGACACACATGATGTGGTTCTATTTATTGAACATTAATGTATATGAAACATGTACGATTTCGTATATTTCAAGATAACCCATGACATTCTAATGTGTGAAATACAATCCGTATATGTTGAGTTGTAAGCATATTTCATTAAAACTTCTTGAAAATAAGCAACATACATCTCTTTTTATCCCATAGTTTGGAAAATAAAAACAAGTGAAGGTCCAAAAAAAATATCCCATTATTGGATAAATTAAATTCCTGTCAATTAAAACCCCGTTATGATTTTTAAAAAAAACCTTGCAACAACTGGACAACAGGTACCTGCAAAAAAGGGCCTGACCCTACCTTAAATAGTGTTTTGTGAAACGTGGGCCAATGACTTCCATCAGTCACTGCAAATATGTCAAAGAGCCAATTGTGGAACCAAGAGAAGAGTCAGTCACAGGGACACTCAGGTTGATGTTATGAAAACTAGCGGGCTAGTAGAATTTGTGTTATTTAACAGCACTGCGACATTGATTCATTCATCTCTATTTAACCCCTTGCTCTTTGACACTAACTACGTCAAGAGTTTGTGACGTACTCACTGTGTTCCTGTAAGTCTGTTGCCGACAGAGATATAGATTGCCCCACCCAGCACCATGAAATGCTCATTGAGTTCCTGTAGCAAAATACTTTTGAGGACAGCTTTTCCAGCGTACAGCAAGAATTGCCTCCATTCATGGCCTTCGCAAAGTTTCCATGATGAATTTCTTCTTATACGGGTCATCTGCCCTGTGCCTCACTATGAAGCACTCAGCAAGGCTACGTGACTTCCTTGACAACTGTTTTGGGACAAATCTTGTCAAATTCAGCTTCTGACTACTTGATGAGATAGTCCCTGGCTGCTTGATGACACAGGCCCTGACTGCTTCATGACAGTCTCTTCAGACATGTCTGCTGTATTAGGCAGAACTGTCTCAACATGTCTGACGCCTAAACTGCTCGGTAGCACTCATGTGACTGTCCACGTCACTGTCCCATCGTGGACATGGACTGACTCACTGAAGAATCTTATCCATCTGGATTCTCATTGCTGCCTCCAAGTAGTTGTTGAAGTTATTTCCCGACACAGACATTGTGCCGCGATAGTATGCCTCTGTGATCATCACGGCAGTGACGTGTTCTGAGAAATATGATTGAAGTTGAATTTGTTTTTGGTCATATCCTCTGCATAAGCACCATACACCTTGTCACAATTCAGCGTGCTGTCGGATTCATCAACAATGTCAGAACTAACCTTCACATCAATGAAGATGTCGCTGGGCCTTCTAACTTCATGTACATTCCACTTAGTCATAGCCGGTGTATATGCTTTCAAGTTATCGCGTCAAGCTAAACCCTTGCCCATGTTACACAATCATGAGTAAATTGTGTGTGTATATCATTTATTCGTACAAAATAGTTTAGGTACAATTGAATAAAACAAAAAAAACATTGGCAGCCTGCTTAACAAGTGCAGAGTGCGTTAATCATGTTGTTAACATCATTTTTTGTAAAACCGGGTAAGTCAATCTCGTTATTGGATACACGCAATAATTCGAGTATGCACCAAGCAATTCCTGTCAGCTCTGGCTGACTGAAAAGACATTGTCTAAGTACGTGGTTCACGTTAATATCTAGTACATCTATTGCATACCTATGCTGAATAACCGCTATATTTCGGCCAATTGGTGATTGAGCTGAGTTTATAGCCCGCCTAGCGAAGTGCCTAACAATGGCGTTGCAGCTAGTCAACATTAAATCCACAAACTTGCAAAATCGCTTCACCTATTGAATGGATATGTGTTAATTAATTGTCCTAAAAGTGCTGTATGTGTCATATAACTGACGTTTAAGATGCGCCTACCGCCTTTGTTCCAAGTCGCGCAAAAATCATTGAACCCTTTATCATGTAATGCCCATAGAGTTGAGCCATAATGGGTACCACAATAATTGTGGTAGCAACAAGTCACTAAAACGCTGGAGTGGCTGAACTGTCAAAGCCTTTGTGGTTGTTGGTTTCCAGTTTATTTAACTCCTCTGCTGTGGTAACCGTTTCGGCCACTTCGAACACTGAAGTCGCCCTCCCTCAATGCAGCGCATGGTACAAGCCTTCAGAGGCGTTCTGTCACCACCATGTTGTAGTGAGCCCCAATCAATCACCAGGTTAAAGGAGCTAAAGACACCACTCTAATCTGACATCACCACTTGGCTGTGATGGTTTGTAGGCCTTCGGAAACGTTTTGATGGCCTAACTGGTGCTCTACCTACGACACATTTTAGAGTGACAGTGTATGTTTTCCTCAACTTCACCAGGCAATCCATGATACACCAGATTGTTCATGTCTTGAATTGGTTGTGATAAAAGTCCACAACAAAGTGGTATAGGGAAACACTTTGGTTGGCTTCACATTCATGATTGCCCACATAACTGCCCACAGAACTGGCCAAAGAGACTGGCTGGTACATTTAAGTATTGGTATTCCATCTATATTGAAAGACGGATCTAACTCGGTGAGACTCTTATTTCTTGAGGTATAAATGGTTAAGAATCTTAGGTGTATTGTCAGGTTTAATCAGGTAAATCAACATGTTCACCTGAAATCCATTTGATCACAACCGAATTGGTATAATCTGTTCTTGGATGACACAGCTTCTAACTACTTGACGAGACAGTCCGTGGCTGATTGATGACACAGCCCCTGACTGCTTCATGACAGTCTCTTCAGACATGTCTGCTCTATTAGCCAGAACTGTCTCAACATGTCCTGATCTGACGCCTGAGCTGCTCCGTAACACTCATGTGACTGTCCACGTCACTGTCCAATCGTGGACATGGACTGTCTCACTGAAGAATCTTATCCTTCTGGATTCTCATTGCCGCCTCCAAGTAGTTGTTGAAGTTATTTCCCGACACAGGCATTGTGCCGCGATAGTATGCCTCTCTGATCATACACGGCAGTTACGTGTTCTGAGAAATGTGGATATTGTTTCACCTTTGCATCTGCACACAGGCCCACATAACGACCTCAAACCTCCTGTGTCATGTTGCATATCTCCTCTTTCAAGCACTCCACTTTAAAATGGGCCTCGGAAACAATCTTGCGATTGAAGTTGAATTTGTCTTTGGTGGTATTCTCTGCGCAAGCACCATACACCTTGTCAGTGTGCGGGGTAATACTACTTGTCTTGTGGGTGGCTGTTTGCGCAGAGAAATAATGCAGTGCATGTTCTGCGGAACACTCTGCTACGTGACTTCCTTGTCAACTGTTTTGGGACAAATCTTTTCAAATTCAGCACTCACTGGTTTCCTTTACTTTACTTGATCAGGTGACCTCCTGAACAATGATCCAGGCCAGCAGCAGTCTTAAACACTCCCAGTGTTCAGTGGGGAAGCCCTTGATCGCCTGCTTAATTGAACTAAAGGCGCCACACTACTCTAACATGACGACATGATTCCTGTCGGCTAACTGGTGCACAAGTTACATTGGTTCCATCTGAAATTGAGTACTGGTGAATGTCTTATTACTAAGTTACTTAATTTATTTATTAACACACATGATGTGGTTATATTTATTGAACATTAATATATATGAAACATGTACAATACCATATGTTTCAAGATGACCCATGACATTCTAATGTGTGAAATACAGCTCGTATATATGCAACATACATCTCATTTTTATCCCGTAGTTTGGAAAATAAAAACAAGTGAAGGTCGGACAAAAATCCCATTATTAGAAAAATTAAATTCCTGTCATTTAAAACCAAAAAACCCGTTATGATAAAAGACATTGCAACAACTGGACAACAGGTACCTGGAAAGGGTCTGACCCCACCATAATTAGCGTTTTGTGAAACGTGGGTCAATGACTTACACCAGTCACTGCAAAGCTGGCAAAGAGCCAATTGTGGAACCAAGAGAAGAGTCTGTCACAAGGGCACTCAGGTTGATGTTATGAAAACTGGAATGTAACAACAACACTGTGACTCGTAGTGTAGATGCGCAAAAAAAAACCCGGCATAAATAATGGCTATTCTTATTATTCTTCTCGGAAACAATCTTGCGATTGAAGTTGAATTTGTCTTTGGTCGTATTCTCTGCGCAAGCACCATGCACCTTGTCAGTCTGCGGGGTAATACTACTTGTCTTTTGGGCGGCTGTTTGCGCAGAGAAATAATGCAGTGCATGTTCTGCGGAACACTCTGCTACGTGACTTCCTTGACAACTGTTTTGGGACAAATCTTTTCAAATTCAGCAATCACTGGTTTACTTTACTTTACTTGACCAGGTGACCTCCTGAACAATGATCCAGGCCAGCAGCAGTCTTAAACACTCCCAATGTTCAGTGGGGAAGCCCTTGATCGCCAGCTTAATTGACCTAAAGGCGCCACACTACTCTGACATGACGACATGATTCCTGTCGGCTGACTGGTGCACAAGTTACATTGGTTCCATCTGAAATTGAGTACTGGTGAATGTCTTATTACTACGTTACTTAATTTACTTATTAACACACATGATGTGGTTGTATTTATTGAACATTAATATATACGAAACGTACAATATCGTATGTTTCAAGATGACCCATGACATTCTAATGTGTGAAATACAACTCATATATATCGAGTTATTAAAACTTCATGCAACATACATCTCATTTTTATCCCGTAGTTTGGAAAATAAAAACAAGTGAAGGTCCGATTCCTGTCATTTAAAACCAAAAAACCCGTTATGATAAAAAACCTTGCAACAACTGGACAACAGGTACCTGCAAAGGGTCTGACCCCACCATAATTAGCGTTTTGTGAAACGTGGGTCAATGACTTACACCAGCCACTGCAAAGCTGGCAAAGAGCCAATTGTGGAACCAAGAGAAGAGTCTGTCACAAGGGCACTCAGGTTGATGTTATGAAAACTGGAATGTAACAACAACACTGCGATTCGTAGTGTTGATGCCCAAAAACCCGGCATGCCGGCATAAATAATGGCTATTCTTACTGCGTTGTAACTCAGAAATCTCACATAAACATGTGCCTTTCGCCAATGTCACTGATATTACAACTAATACTACTTTCTCACTATCGAAACTGTAGTACAAAACCTTTAGTGTTAATACAATATTATATAAAATACTTACTCGTATTTCAAGTTTGTGAATTACTGGTCGTGTGGCTTGCACAGCGGTCGCCCGTTCGCCAGAGGCGACTTGAAATGCTGACGAGCGAAAAACAAATCAGAAATCTCTTTTAGCCGCAATGTGGCAACACATTGCTATCACTACTGGCGGCTTTCGCCAGATTCTTTTCCAAAAATGTTTTTATATTCAATTGAGAATCTTTGGAATCAAAAGTAGTCAAATAAAATATTTTTCTGGAAAAACAGTCGTTTTTGTATTATTGTGAGAACATGGTTGTGGACTTTGATGGAGGAACATTTAAAAAGTAACATTTGAATGAATGTACTCGGGCTAGTGAACATTCCTGCGGGCTAGTAGATTTTATAATACACTAGCCCGGCGGGCTAGTAGAATTTGTTTTATTTAGCAGCACTGCGAAATTTATTCATTCATCTCCATTTAACCCCTTGCTCTTTGACACTAACCACGTCAAGAGTTTATGACGTACTGACTGTGTTCCTGTAAGTCTGTGGCCGACAGAGATATAGATTGCCCCACCCAGCACCATGAAATGCTCATTGAGTTCCTGTAGCAAAATACTTTTGAGGACAGTTTTCCCAGCGTACAGCAAGAATTGCCTCCATTCATGGCCTTCGCAAAGTTTCCATGATGAATTTCTTCTTATACGGGTCATCTGCCCTGTGCCTCACTATGAAGCACTCAGCAAGGCTACGTGACTTCCTTGACAACTGTTTTGGGACAAATCTTTTCATATTCAGCATTCACTGGTGTCCTTTACTTTACTTGACCAGGTGACCTGAACCATGATCCAGGCCAGCAGCATTCTTAAACACTCCCAATAGTCAGTGGGGAAGGCCTTGATCATGTCAATGTGGAGGTCACAAAAAGCTTTCTGACCACAGACATGCTCTGTAATTCTTTGTTGATGGAATGACACATCTGTCCTACGTTCTACAAGCTCCACGTCTTTGTGCGCCCCCCTAACAATCCACATACCTTTCTGGGCATATTTATCACATCCATAATTCCAAGAATACGGCTTCACGTTTTTATGGCCTTAACTGGTGCTCTACCTACGACACATTTTAGAGTGACAGTGTATGTTTTCCTCAACTTCACCAGGCAATCCGTGATACACCAGATTGTTCATGTCTTGAATTGGTTGTGATAAAAGTCCACAACAAAGTGGTATAGGGAAACACTTTGGTTGGCTTCACATTCACGATTGCCCACAGAACTGGCCAAAGAGACTGGCTGGTACATTTAAGTATTGGTATTCCATCTATATGGAAAGACGAATCTAACTCGGTGAGACTCTTATTTCTTGAGGTATAAATTGTTAAGAATCTTAGGTGTATTGTCAGGTTTAATCAGGTAAATCAACATGTTCACCTGAAATCCATTTGATCACAACCGAATTGGTATAATCTGTTCTTGGATGACACAGCTTCTAACTACTTGACGAGACAGTCCCTGGCTGCTTGATGACACAGCCCCTGACTGCTTCATGACAGTACCTTCAGACATGTCTGCTGGATTAGGCAGAACTGTCTCAACATGTCCTGATCTTACGCCTGAGCTGCTCGGTAGCACCCATGTCACTGTCCACGTCACTGTCCCATCGTGGACATGGACTGACTCACTGAAGAATCTTATCCTTCTGGATTCTCATTGCTGACTCCAAGTAGTTGTTGAAGTTATTTCCCGACACAGGCATTGTGCCGCGATAGTATGCCTCTCTGATCATACACGGCAGTGACGTGTTCTAAGAAATGTGGATATTGTTTCATCTTTGCATCTGCACACAGGCCCACATAACGACCTCAAACCTCCTGTGTCATGTTGCATATCTCCTCTTTCAAGCACTCCACTTTAAAATGGGCCTCGGAAACAATCTTGCGATTGAAGTTGAATTTGTCTTTGGTCGTATTCTCTGCGCAAGCACCATACACCTTGTCAGTGTGCGGGGTAATACTACTTGTCTTGTGGGTGGCTGTTTGCGCAGAGAAATAATGCAGTGCATGTTCTGCGGAACACTCTGCTACGTGACTTCCTTGACAACTGTTTTGGGACAAATCTTTTCAAATTCAGCACTCACTGGTTTCCTTTACTTTACTTGATCAGGTGACCTCCTGAACAATGATCCAGGCCAGCAGCAGTCTTAAACACTCCCAGTGTTCAGTGGGGAAGCCCTTGATCGCCTGCTTAATTGAACTAAAGGCGCCACACTACTCTAACATGACGACATGATTCCTGTCGGCTAACTGGTGCACAAGTTACATTGGTTCCATCTGAAATTGAGTACTGGTGAATGTCTTATTACTAAGTTACTTAATTTATTTATTAACACACATGATGTGGATATATTTATTGAACATTAATATATATGAAACATGTACAATACCATATGTTTCAAGATGACCCATGACATTCTAATGTGTGAAATACAGCTCGTATATATCGAGTTATTAAAACTTCATGCAACATACATCTCATTTTTATCCCGTAGTTTGGAAAATAAAAACAAGTGAAGGTCGGACAAAAATCCCATTATTAGAAAAATAAAATTCCTGTCATTTAAAACCAAAAAACCCGTTATGATAAAAGACATTGCAACAACTGGACAACAGGTACCTGGAAAGGGTCTGACCCCACCATAATTAGCGTTTTGTGAAACGTGGGTCAATGACTTACACCAGTCACTGCAAAGCTGGCAAAGAGCCAATTGTGGAACCAAGAGAAGAGTCTGTCACAAGGGCACTCAGGTTGATGTTATGAAAACTGGAATGTAACAACAACACTGCGACTCGTAGTGTAGATGCGCAAAAAAAACCCGGCATAAATAATGGCTATTCTTACTGCGTTGTAACTCAGAAATCTCACATAATCGTGCCTTTCGCCAATGTCACTGATATTACAATTTATGCTACTTTCCCACTATTGAAACTATAGTGCAAAACCTATAGTGTTAATACAATATTATATAAAATACTTACTCGTATTTCAAGTTTGTGGATTACTGGTCGTGTGGCTTGCACAGCGGTCGCCCGTTCGCCAGAGGCGACTTGAAATGCTGACGGGCGAAAAACAAATCAGAAATCTCTGGTCCGTTGGGCAAATAAAAATTTTACCGTCTGCAATCATAATATCCCTTAAAAGGCTTTATTTTTCAAACACTCCAACTGCTGGGCGTTTCATCGTCTGCAATGCACAATGTACTTTCGCCATGTTTCTTGTTTTGAATCAGAAATGAGGCTGGCGTCTCCTTGCAGAATTCTTAGAAGTAATTCATAGTGCTTTTAGCCGCAATGTGGCAACACATTGCTATCACTACTGGCGGCTTTCGCCAGATTCTTTTCCAAAAATGTTTTTATATTCAATTGAGAATCTTTGGAATCAAAAGTACACAAATAAAATATTTTTCTGGTAAAAACAGTCATTTTCTATTATTGTTAGAAAATGGTTGTGGACTTTGAGGAAGATTTAAAAAAGTAACATTTGAATGAAAATACTCGAGCTACTGAACATTCCTGCAGGCTAGTAGATTTCATAATACACTAGCCCGGCGGGCTTGTAGAATTTGTTTTATTTAGCAGACCTGCGACATTGATTCATTCATCTCCATTTAACCCCTTGCTCTTTGACACTAACCACGTCAAGAGTTTGTGACGTACTGACTATGTTCCTGTAAGTCTGTGGCCGACAGAGATATAGATTGCCCCACCCAGAACCATGAAATGCTCATTGAGTTCCTGTAGCAAAATACTTTTGAGGACAGTTTTCCCAGTGTACAGCAAGAATGACCTCCATTCGTGGCGTTCGCAAAGTTTCCATGATGATTTTTTTCTTATACGGGTCATCTGCCCTGTACCTCACTAGGAAGCACTCAGCACTCAGGTACCTGCAATGGGTCTGACCCCACCGTAATTAGCATTTTGTGAAACGTGGGTCAATGACTTACACCAGCCACTGCAAAGCTGGCAAAGAGCCAATTGTGGAACTAAGAGAAGAGTCTGTCACAAGGGCACTCAGGTTGATGTTATGAAAACTGGAATGTAACAACAACACTGCGACTCGTAGTGTTGATGCGCAAAAACCCGGCATGCCGGCGTAAATAATGGCTATTCTTACTGCGTTGTAACTCAGAAATCTCACATAAACATGTGCCTTTCGCCAATGTCACTGATATTACAATTAATACTACTTTCTCACTATCGAAATTATAGTGCAAAACCTTTAGTGTTAATACAATATTATATAAAATACTTACTCGTATTTCAAGTTTGTGAATTACTGGTCGTGTGACTTGCACAGCGGTCGCCCGTTCGCCAGAAGCGACTTGAAATGCTGCCGGGCGAAAAACAAATCAGAAATCTCTGGTCCGTTGGGCAAATAAAAATTTTACCGTCTGCAATCATAATATCCCTTAAAAGGCTTTATTTTTCAAACACTCCGACTGCCGGGCGTTTCATCGTCTGCAATGCACAATGTACTTTCGCCATGTTTCTTGTTTTGAATCAGAAATGAGGCTGGCGTCTCCTTGCAGAATTCTTAGAAGTAATTCATAGTGCTTTTAGCCGCAATGTGGCAACACATTGCTATCACTACTGGCGGCTTTCGCCAGATTCTTTTCCAAAAATGTTTTTATATTCAATTGGGAATCTTTGGAATCAAAAGTACACAAATAAAATATTTTTCTGGTAAAAACAGTCATTTTCTATTATTGTTAGAAAATGGTTGTGGACTTTGAGGAAGATTTAAAAAAGTAACATTTGAATGAAAGTACTCGGCCTACTGAACATTCCTGCGGTCTAGTAGATTTCATAATACACTAGCCCGGCGGGCTAGTAGAATTTGTTTTATTTAGCAGACCTGCGACATTGATTTATTCATCTCCATTTAACCCCTTGCTCTTTGACACTAACCACGTCAAGAGTTTGTGACGTACTGACTGTGTTCCTGTAAGTCTGTGGCCGACAGAGATATAGATTGCCCCACCCAGCACCATGAAATGCTCGTAGAGTTCCTGTAGCAAAATACTTTTGAGGACAGTTTTCCCAGTGTACAGCAAGAATTACCTCCGTTCGTGGCGTTCACAAAGTTTCCATGATGATTTTTTTCTTATACGGGTCATCTGCCCTGTGCCTCACTATGAAGCACTCGGCACTCAGGTACCTGCAATGGGTCTGACCCAACCTTAATTAGCGTTTTGTGAAACGTGGGTCAATGACTTCCATCAGTCACTGCAAATGTGTCAAAGAGCCAATTGTGGAACCAATAGTAGAATCTGTCACAGGGGCACTCAGGTTGATGTTATGAAAACTGGAATGTAACATCAACATTGCGACTTGCAGTGTTGATGCGCAAAAACCCGGATTGCCTGCATGAATAATTGCTACTCTTACTACATTGTAACTCAGAAATCTCACATTAACATCAGCCTTTCGCCAGTGTCACCGATATTACAATTAATACTACTTTCTCACTATTGAAACTATAGTGCAAAACCTTTAGTGTTAATATGAAGCACTCAGCAAGGCTACGTGACTTCCTTGACAACTGTTTTGGGACAAATCTTTTCATATTCAGCATTCATTAGTTTCTTTTACTTTACTTGACCAGGTGACCTCCTGAACCATGATCCAGGCCAGCACCAGTCTTAAACTCTCCCATTGGTCAGTGGGGAAGGCCTTGATCATGTCAATGGGGAGGTCACAAAAAGCTTTCTGACCACAGACATGCTCCGTAATTCTTTGTTGATGGAATGACACATCTGTCCTACGTTCTACAAGCTCCGCGTCTTTGTGCGCCACCCTAACAATCCACATACCTTTCTGGGCATATTTATCACATCCACAATTCCAAGAATACGGCTTCACGTTTTTATGGCCTTAACTGGTGCTCTACCAACGACAAATTTTAGAGTGGTTGGCTTCACATTCATGATTGCCCACAGAACTGGCCAAAGAGACTGGCTGGTACATTTAAGTATTGGTATTCCATCTATATTGAAAGACGGATCTAACTCGGTGAGACTCTTATTTCTTGAGGTATAAATGGTTAAGAATCTTAGGTGTATTGTCAGGTTTAATCAGGTAAATCAACATGTTCACCTGAAATCCATTTGATCACAACCGAATTGGTATAATCTGTTCTTGGATGACACAGCTTCTAACTACTTGACGAGACAGTCCCTGGCTGCTTGATGACACAGCCCCTGACTGCTTCATGACAGTACCTTCAGACATGTCTGCTGGATTAGGCAGAACTGTCTCAACATGTCCTGATCTGACGCCTGAGCTGCTCGGTAGCTCCCATGTCACTGTCCACGTCACTGTCCCATCGTGGACATGGACTGACTCACTGAAGAATCTTATCCTTCTGGATTCTCATTGCTGCCTCCAAGTAGTTGTTGAAGTTATTTCCCGACACAGGCATTGTGCCGCGATAGTATGCCTCTCTGATCATACACGGCAGTTACGTTTTCTGAGAAATGTGGATATTGTTTCACCTTTCCATCTGCACACAGGCCCACATAACGACCTCAAACCTCCTGTGTCATGTTGCATATCTCCTCTTTCAAGCACTCCACTTTAAAATGGGCCTCGGAAACAATCTTGCGATTGAAGTTGAATTTGTCTTTGGTTGTATTCTCTGCGCAAGCACCAAACACCTTGTCAGTGTGCGAGGTAATACTACTTGTCTTGTGGTCGGCTGTTTGCGCAGAGAAATAATGCAGTGCATATTCTGCAGAACACTCTGCTACCTGACTTCCTTGACAACTGTTTTGGGACAAATCTTTTCAAATTCAGCACTCACTGGTTTCCTTTACTTTACTTGACCAGGTGACCTCCTGAACCATGATCCAGGCCAGCAGCAGTCTTAAACACTCCCAATGTTCAGTGGGGAAGCCCTTGATCGCCTGCTTAATTGACCTAAAGGCGCCACACTACTCTGACATGACGACATGATTCCGGTCGGCTAGCTGGTCCACAAGTTACATTGGTTCCATCTGAGATTGAGTACTGGTGAATGTCTTATTACTAAGTTATTTAATTTATTTATTAACACACATGATGTGGTTGTATTTATTGAACATTAATATATACGAAACGTACAATATCGTATGTTTCTAGATGACCCATGACATTCTAATGTGTGAAATACAACTCATATATATCGCGTTATTAAAACTTCATGCAACATACATCTCATTTTTATCCCGTAGTTTGAAAAAAAAACAAGTGAAGGTCCGATTCCTGTCATTTAAAACCAAAAAACCCGTTATGATAAAAAACATTGCAACAACTGGACAACAGGTACCTGCAATGGGTCTGACCCAACTTTAATTAGCGTTTTGTGAAACGTGGGTCAATGACTTCCATCAGTCACTGCAAAGCTGGCAAAGAGCCAATTGTGGAACCAAGAGTAGAATCTGTCACAGGGGCACTCAGGTTGATGTTATGAAAACTGGAATGTAACATCAACATTGCGACTTGCAGTGTTGATGTGCAAAAACCCGGATTGTCTGCATGAATAATGGCTACTCTTACTACATTGTAACTCAGAAATCTCACATTAACATCAGCCTTTCGCCAGTGTCACCGATATTACAATTAATACTACTTTCTCACTATCGAAACTATAGTGCAAAACCTTTAGTGTTAATACAATATTATATAAAATACTTACTCGTCATATTTCAGGTTTGTGAATTACTGGTCATGTGGCTTACACAGCGGTCGCCCGTTCACCCGAGGCGACTTGAAATGCTGTCGGGTGAAAAATTTATTGAGGAAGATTTAAAAAATAACATTTGAATGAAAGTACTCGGGCTAGTGAATATTCCTGCGCGCTAGTAGATTTCATAATCCACCAGCCCGGCGGGCTAGTAGAATTTGTTTTATTTAGCAGCACTGCAAAATTTATTCATTCATCTCTATTTAACCCCTTGCTCTTTGACACTAACCACGTCAAGAGTTTGTGACGTACTGACTGTGTTCCTGTAAGTCTGTGGCCGACAGAGATATAGATTGCCCCACCCAGCACCATGAAATGCTCATAGAGTTCCTGTAGCAAAATACTTTTGAGGACGGTTTTCCCAGTGTACAGCAAGAATGACCTCCATTCGTGGCGTTCGCAAAGTTTTCATGATGATTTTTTTCTTATACGGGTAATCTGCCCTGTGCCTCACTATGAAGCACTCAGCACGCAGGTACCTGCAATGGGTCTGACCCAACCTTAATTAGCGTTTTGTGAAACGTGGGTCAGTGACTTCCATCAGTCACTGCAAATGTGTCAAAGAGCCAATTGTGGAACCAAGAGTAGAATCTGTCACAGGGGCACTCAGGTTGATGTTATGAAAACTGGAATGTAACATCAACATTGCGACTTGCAGTGTTGATGCGCAAAAACCCGGATTGCCTGCATGAATAATGGCTACTCTTACTACATTGTAACTCAGAAATCTCACATTAACATCAGCCTTTCGCCAGTGTCACCGATATTACAATTAATACTACTTTCTCACTATTGAAACTATAGTGCAAAACCTTTAGTGTTAATACAATATTATATAAAATACTTACTCGTCATATTTCAAGTTTGTGAATTACTGGTCATGTGGCTTACACAGCGGTCGCCCGT
This sequence comes from Lamellibrachia satsuma, assembly GCA_033239005.1. Taxonomy (NCBI): domain Eukaryota; kingdom Metazoa; phylum Annelida; class Polychaeta; order Sabellida; family Siboglinidae; genus Lamellibrachia; species Lamellibrachia satsuma. Next base: position 946,145 of record BSQZ01000103.1, read on the forward strand.
TCACCCGAGGCGACTTGAAATGCTGTCGGGTGAAAAATTTATTGAGGAAGATTTAAAAAATAACATTTGAATGAAAGTACTCGGGCTAGTGAATATTCCTGCGGGCTAGTAGATTTCATAATCCACCAGCCCGGCGGGCTAGTAGAATTTGTTTTATTTAGCAGACCTGCGACATTGATTCATTCATCTCCATTTAACCCCTTGCTCTTTGACACTAACCACGTCAAGAGTTTGTGACGTACTGACTGTGTTCCTGTAAGTCTGTGGCCGACAGAGATATAGATTGCCCCACCCAGCACCATGAAATGCTCGTAGAGTTCCTGTAGCAAAATACTTTTGAGGACAGTTTTTCCAGTGTACTGCAAGAATTGCCTCCATTCATGGCATTTGCAAAGTTTCCAGTTTCATCTGCCCTGTGCCTCACTATGAAGCACTCAGCAAGGCTACATAACTTCCTTGACAACTGTTTTGGGACAAATCTTTTCATATTCAGCATTCACTGGTTTCCTTTACTTTACTTGACCAGGTGACCTCCTGAACCATGATCCAGGCCAGCAGCAGTCTTAAACACTCCCAATGGTCAGTGGGGAAGGCCTTGATCATGTCAATGGGGAGGTCACAAAAAGCTTTCTGGCCACAGACATGCTCCGTAATTCTTTGTTGATGGAATGACGCATCTGTCCTACGTTCTACAAGATCGACGTCTTTGTGCGCCACCCTAACAATCCACATACCTTTCTGGTCATATTTATCACACCCACAATTCCAAGAATACGGCTTCACGTTTTTATGGCCTTAACTGGTGGTGTACCAACGACACATTTTAGAGTGACAGTGTATGTTTTCCTTAACTTCACCAGGCAATCCGTGATACACCAGATTGTTCATGTCTTGAATTGGTTGTGATAAAAGTCCACAACAAAGTGGTATAGGGAAACACTTTGGTTGGCTTCACATTCATGATTGCCCACATAACTGCCCACAGAACTGGCCAAAGAGACTGGCTGGTACATTTAAGTATTGGTATTCCATCTATATTGAAAGACGGATCTAACTCGGTGAGACTCTTATTTCTTGAGGTATAAATGGTTAAGAATCTTAGTTGTATTGTCAGGTTTAATCAGGTAAATCAACATGTTCACCTGAAATCCATTTGATCACAACCGAATTGGTATAATCTATTCTTGGATGACACAGCTTCTAACTACTTGACGAGACAGTCCGTGGCTGCTTGATGACACAGCCCCTGACTGCTTCATGACAGTCTCTTCAGACATGTCTGCTGGATTAGGCAGAACTGTCTCAACATGTCCTGATCTGACGCCTGAGCTGCTCGGTAGCACCCATGTCACTGTCCACGTCACTGTCCCATCGTGGACATGGACTGACTCACTGAAGAATCTTATCCTTCTGGATTCTCATTGCTGCCTCCAAGTAGTTGTTGAAGTTATTTCCCGACACAGGCATTGTGCCGCGATAGTATGCCTCTCTGATCATACACGGCAGTTACGTTTTCTGAGAAATGTGGATATTGTTTCACCTTTGCATCTGCACACAGGCCCACATAACGACCTCAAACCTCCTGTGTCATGTTGCATATCTCCTCTTTCAAGCACTCCACTTTAAAATGGGCCTCGGAAACAATCTTGCGATTGAAGTTGAATTTGTCTTTGGTCGTATTCTCTGCGCAAGCACCATACACCTTGTCAGTGTGCGGGGTAATACTACTTGTCTTGTGGGCGGCTGTTTGCGCAGAGAAATAATGCAGTGCATGTTCTGCGGAACACTCTGCTACGTGACTTCCTTGTCAACTGTTTTGGGACAAATCTTTTCAAATTCAGCACTCACTGGTTTCCTTTACTTTACTTGGCCAGGTGACCTCCTGAACCATGATCCAGGCCAGCAGCAGTCTTAAACACTCCCAATGTTCAGTGTGGAAGCCCTTGATCGCCTGCTTAATTGAACTAAAGGCGCCACACTACTCTGACATGACGACATGATTCCTGTCGGCTAACTGGTGCACAAGTTACATTGGTTCCATCTGAAATTGAGTACAGGTGAATGTCTTATTACTAAGTTACTTAATTTATTTATTAACCCACATGATGTGGTTATATTTATTGAACATTAATATATATGAAACATGTACAATACCATATGTTTCAAGATGACCCATGACATTCTAATGTGTGAAATACAACTCGTATATATCGAGTTATTAAAACTTCATGCAGCATACATCTCATTTTTATCCCGTAGTTTGGAAAATAAAAACAAGTGAAGGTCGGACAAAAATCCCATTATTAGAAAAATTAAATTCCTGTCATTTAAAACCAAAAAACCCGTTATGATAAAAGACATTGCAACAACTGGACAACAGGTACCTGGAAAGGGTCTGACCCCACCATAATTAGCGTTTTGTGAAACGTGGGTCAATGACTTACACCAGTCACTGCGAAGCTATCAAAGAGCCAATTGTGGAACCAAGAGAAGAGTCTGTCACAAGGGCACTCAGGTTGATGTTATGAAAACTGGAATGTAACAACAACACTGCGACTCGCAGTGTTGATGCGCAAAAACCCGGCATGCCGGCATAAATAATGGCTATTCTTACTGCGTTGTAACTCAGAAATCTCACATAAACGTGCCTTTTGCCAATGTCACTGATATTACAATTTATGCTACTTTCCCACTATTGAAACTATAGTGCAAAACCTATAGTGTTAATACAATATTATATAAAATACTTACTCGTATTTCAAGTTTGTGAATTACTGGTCGTGTGGCTTGCACAGCAGTCGCCCGTTCGCCAGAGGCGACTTGAAATGCTGCCGGGCGAAAAACAAATCAGAAATCTCTGGTCCGTTGGGCAAATAAAAATTTTACCGTCTGCAATCATAATATCCCTTAAAAGGCTTTATTTTTCAAACACTCCGACTGCCGGGTGTTTCATCGTCTGCAATGCACAATGTACTTTCGCCATGTTTCTTGTTTTGAATCAGAAATGAGGCTGGCATCTCCTTGCAGAATTCTTAGAAGTAATTCATAGTGCTTTTAGCCTCAATGTGGCAACACATTGCTATCACTACTGGCGGCTTTCGCCAGATTCTTTTCCAAAAATGTTTTTATATTCAATTGAGAATCTTTGGAATCAAAAGTACACAAATAAAATATTTTTCTGGTAAAAACAGTCATTTTCTATTATTGTTAGAAAATGGTTGTGGACTTTGAGGAAGATTTAAAAAAGTAACATTTGAATGAAAGTACTCGGCCTACTGAACATTCCTGCGGTCTAGTAGATTTCATAATACACTAGCCCGGCGGGCTAGTAGAATTTGTTTTATTTAGCAGACCTGCGACATTGATTTATTCATCTCCATTTAACCCCTTGCTCTTTGACACTAACCACGTCAAGAGTATGTGACGTACTGACTGTGTTCCTGTAAGTCTGTGGCCGACAGAGATATAGATTGCCCCACCCAGCACCATGAAATGCTTGTAGAGTTCCTGTAGCAAAATACTTTTGAGGACAGTTTTCCCAGTGTACAGCAAGAATTACCTCCGTTCGTGGCGTTCACAAAGTTTCCATGATGATTTTTTTCTTATACGGGTCATCTGCCCTGTGCCTCACTATGAAGCACTCGGCACTCAGGTACCTGCAATGGGTCTGACCCAACCTTAATTAGCGTTTTGTGAAACGTGGGTCAATGACTTCCATCAGTCACTGCAAATGTGTCAAAGAGCCAATTGTGGAACCAATAGTAGAATCTGTCACAGGGGCACTCAGGTTGATGTTATGAAAACTGGAATGTAACATCAACATTGCGACTTGCAGTGTTGATGCGCAAAAACCCGGATTGCCTGCATGAATAATTGCTACTCTTACTACATTGTAACTCAGAAATCTCACATTAACATCAGCCTTTCGCCAGTGTCACCGATATTACAATTAATACTACTTTCTCACTATTGAAACTATAGTGCAAAACCTTTAGTGTTAATATGAAGCACTCAGCAAGGCTACGTGACTTCCTTGACAACTGTTTTGGGACAAATCTTTTCATATTCAGCATTCATTAGTTTCTTTTACTTTACTTGACCAGGTGACCTCCTGAACCATGATCCAGGCCAGCACCAGTCTTAAACTCTCCCATTGGTTAGTGGGGAAGGCCTTGATCATGTCAATGGGGAGGTCACAAAAAGCTTTCTGACCACAGACATGCTCCGTAATTCTTTGTTGATGGAATGACACATCTGTCCTACGTTCTACAAGCTCCGCGTCTTTGTGCGCCACCCTAACAATCCACATACCTTTCTGGGCATATTTATCACATCCACAATTCCAAGAATACGGCTTCACGTTTTTATGGCCTTAACTGGTGCTCTACCAACGACAAATTTTAGAGTGGTTGGCTTCACATTCATGATTGCCCACAGAACTGGCCAAAGAGACTGGCTGGTACATTTAAGTATTGGTATTCCATCTATATTGAAAGACGGATCTAACTCGGTGAGACTCTTATTTCTTGAGGTATAAATGGTTAAGTATCTTAGGTGTATTGTCAGGTTTAATCAGGTAAATCAACATGTTCACCTGAAATCCATTTGATCACAACCGAATTGGTATAATCTGTTCTTGGATGACACAGCTTCTAACTACTTGACGAGACAGTCCGTGGCTGCTTGATGACACAGCCCCTGACTGCTTCATGACAGTACCTTCAGACATGTCTGCTGGATTAGGCAGAACTGTCTCAACATGTCCTGATCTGACGCCTGAGCTGCTCGGTAGCTCCCATGTCACTGTCCACGTCACTGTCCCATCGTGGACATGGACTGACTCACTGAAGAATCTTATCCTTCTGGATTCTCATTGCTGCCTCCAAGTAGTTGTTGAAGTTATTTCCCGACACAGGCATTGTGCCGCGATAGTATGCCTCTCTGATCATACACGGCAGTTACGTTTTCTGAGAAATGTGGATATTGTTTCACCTTTCCATCTGCACACAGGCCCACATAACGACCTCAAACCTCCTGTGTCATGTTGCATATCTCCTCTTTCAAGCACTCCACTTTAAAATGGGCCTCGGAAACAATCTTGCGATTGAAGTTGAATTTGTCTTTGGTTGTATTCTCTGCGCAAGCACCAAACACCTTGTCAGTGTGCGAGGTAATACTACTTGTCTTGTGGTCGGCTGTTTGCGCAGAGAAATAATGCAGTGCATATTCTGCAGAACACTCTGCTACGTGACTTCCTTGACAACTGTTTTGGGACAAATCTTTTCAAATTCAGCACTCACTGATTTCCTTTACTTTACTTGACCAGGTGACCTCCTGAACCATGATCCAGGCCAGCAGCATTCTTAAACACTCCCAGTGTTCAGTGGGGAAGCCCTTGATCGCCTGCTTAATTGAACTAAAGGCGCCACACTTCTCTGACATGACGACATGATTCCTGTCGGCTAACTGGTGCACAAGTTACATTGGTTCCATCTGAAATCGAGTACTGGTGAATGTCTTATTACTAAGTTACTTAATTTATTTATTAACACACATGATGTGGTTATATTTATTGAACATTAATATATACGAAACATGTACAATACCATAGATGACCCATGACATTCTAATGTGTGAAACACAACTCATATATATCGAGTTATTAAAACTTCATGCAACATACATCTCATTTTTCATCCCGTAGTTTGGAAAATAAAAACAAGTGAAGGTCCGACAAAAATCCCATTATTAGAAAAATAAAATTCCTGTCATTTAAAACCCCAAAAAAAACCCGTTATGATAAAAGACATTGCAACAACTGGACAACACGTACCTGGAAAGGGTCTGACCCCACCATAATTAGCGTTTTGTGAAACGTGGGTCAATGATTTACACCAACCACTGCAAAGCTGGCAAAGAGTCAATTGTGGAACCAAGAGAAGAGTCGGTCACAAGGGCACTCAGGTTGATGTTATGAAAACTGGAATGTAACAACAACACTGCGACTCGTAGTGTTGATGCGCAAAAACCCGGCATGCCGGCATAAATAATGGCTATTCTTACTGCGTTGTAACTCAGAAATCTCACATAAACATGTGCTTTTCGCCAATGTCACTGATATTACAATTAATACTACTTTCTCACTATTGAAACTATAGTGCAAAACCTTTAGTGTTAATACAATATTATATCAAATACTTACTCGTATTTCAAGTTTGTGAATTACTGGTCGTGTGACTTGCACAGCGGTCGCCCGTTCGCCAGAGGCGACTTGAAATGCTGACGAGCGAAAAACAAATCAGAAATCTCTGGTCCGTTGGGCAAATAAAAATTTTACCGTCTGCAATCATAATATCCCTTAAAAGGCTTTATTTTTCAAACACTCCGACTGCCGGGCGTTTCATCGTCTGCAATGCACAATGTACTTTCGCCATGTTTCTTGTTTTGAATCAGAAATGAGGCTGGCGTCTCCTTGCAGAATTCTTAGAAGTAATTCATAGTGCTTTTAGCCGCAATGTGGCAACACATTGCTATCACTACTGGCGCCAGATTCTTTTCCAAAAATGTTTTTATATTCAATTGAGAATCTTTGGAATCAAAAGTAGACAAATAAAATATTTTTCTGGTAAAAACAGTCATTTTCTATTATTGTTAGAAAATGGTTGTGGAAGATTTAAAAAAGTAACATTTGAATGAAAGTACTCGGGCTACTGAACATTCCTGCGGGCTAGTAGATTTCATAATACACTAGCCCGGCGGGCTAGTAGAATTTGTTTTATTTAGCAGACCTGCGACATTGATTTATTCATTTCCATTTAACCCCTTGCTCTTTGACACTAACTACGTCAAGAGTTTGTGACGTACTGACTGTGTTCCTGTAAGTCTGTGGCAGACAGAGATATAGATTGCCCCACCCAGCACCATGAAATGCTCATAGACTTCCTGTAGCAAAATACTTTTGAGGACAGTTTTCCCAGTGTACAGCAAGAATTACCTCCGTTCGTGGCGTTCAGAAAGTTTCCATGATGATTTTTTTCTTATACGGGTCATCTGCCCTGTGCCTCACTATGAAGCACTCAGCACTCAGGTACCTGCAATGGGTCTGACCCAACCTTAATTAGCGTTTTGTGAAACGTGGGTCAATGACTTCCATCAGTCACTGCAAATGTGTCAAAGAGCCAATTGTGGAACCAAGAGTAGAATCTGTCACAGGGGCACTCAGGTTGATGTTATGAAAACTGGAATGTAACATCAACATTGCGACTTGCAGTGTTGATGCGCAAAAACCCGGATTGCCTGCATGAATAATTGCTACTCTTACTACATTGTAACTCAGAAATCTCACGTTAACATCAGCCTTTCGCCAGTGTCACCGATATTACAATTAATACTACTTTCTCACTATCGAAACTATAGTGCAAAACCTTTAGTGTTAATACAATATTATATCAAATACTTACTCGTATTTCAAGTTTGTGAATTACTGGTCGTGTGGCTTGCACGGCGGTCGCCCGTTCGCCAGAGGCGACTTGAAATGCTGACGGGCGAAAAACAAATCAGAAATCTCTGGTCCGTTGGACAAATTTATCACATCCACAATTCCAAGAATACGGCTTCACGTTTTGATGGCCTTAACTGGTGCTCTACCTACGACACATTTTAGAGTGACAGTGTATGTTTTCCTGAACTTCATCCGGCATTCCGTGGTACACCAGATTGTTCATGTCTTGAATTGGTTGTGATAAAAGTCCACAACAAAGTGGTATAGGGAAACACTTTGGTTGGCTTCACATTCATGATTGCCCACATAACTGCCCACAGAACTGGCCAAAGAGACTGGCTGGTACATTTAAGTATTGGTATTCCATCTATATTGAAAGACGGATGTAACTCGGTGTACTCTTATTTCTTGAGGTATAAATGGTTAAGAATCTTAGGTGTATTGTCAGGTTTAATCAGGTAAATCAACATGTTCACCTGAAATCCATTTGATCACAACCGAATTGGTATAATCTGTTCTTGGATGACACAGCTTCTAACTACTTGACGAGACAGTCCCTGGCTGCTTGATGACACAGCCCCTGACTTCTTCATGACAGTCTCTTCAGACATGTCTGCTGGATTAGGCAGAACTGTCTCGAAATGTCCTGATCTGACGCCTGAGCTGCTCGGTAGCACCCATGTCACTGTCCACGTCACTGTCCCATCGATAAGAATCTTATCCTTCTGGATTCTCATTGCTGCCTCCAAGTAGTTGTTGAAGTTATTTCCCGACACAGGCATTGTGCCGCGATAGTATGCATCTCTGATCATACACGGCAGTGACGTGTTCTGAGAAATGTGGATATTGTTTCACCTTTGCATCTGCACACAGGCCCACATGACGACCTCAAACCTCCTGTGTCATGTTGCATATCTCCTCTTTCAAGCACTCCACTTTAAAATGGGCCTCGTAAACAATCTTGCGATTGAAGTTGAATTTGTCTTTGGTCGTATTCTCTGCGCAAGTAGTGATAGCAAAATACTTACTCGTCGTATTTCAAGTTTCAACTATTGGAAATATAAAATTCATGTGATTTAAAACCAAAAAACCGTTATGATTAAAAAAAAATCATAACAAAAGCGGTATATCAGGTCCCTGCAAAGGGCTGACCCTACAATAATTAGCGTTTTGTGAAACATGTTGCAGCAAACTGTACACAACAACTTCAGGAAAAGGGACTGTGTCGTTTGTAAAAATGAAAGTGTGAGCATGTATGAGCCAGTAAAACAGCAATGCTTTTTTTACTTTTAAGTACTTTGTACAATGTTAAATATAATCACTGTATGCAATGGATTGGTTTCTTTCATGAAGTTCAGGTCACAGTTCCACAATCTGAAATACTATAACTGTTACTGTAAAAATTACCATCACATGGTAGTTCAAATGCATATTTGTATATTGATACATGCCAAATAAAGAAATTGCAATGAACTTGGCCAGAAAGCTTACCTGTCACTCCACTGACCACTTGCAGGGAGAGCCACGATGTCCTCACCGCTTGACCTAGACAACCGGTCCAGTCTGTCATGTTTAAGAACAGGGATCGTAAGTCTGAAGGAGGGGATCCCAAGCCCTCGTTCCTTCACCTCGCTGTGGACACTGTCAACAAAATAACCTGACGAGGTATATAATTATAAGCTAACTGTGTGCTTAGAGAACTGATAACTGAAAAACATACGGTACCTTCGCCTCTAGCCTACTAATCGCTCCTACCGAGCTCGCCTATTGCCACGCAGTGGGCCGGTGGAAGGCCTTGTACACCTTCCATCCCCATTCTACAACCGCCGCCGTGAAGAGCTTCATGTTGGCCTTTGGTATCATTAAGGAGTGACACATGCCGGCCAGCCGGCCGAGCAGACATGGCTGCCCTCCAGTTCAAAATGACGGCATCGAAGGACAGACAGCCGGGGTATTATATTTGTTACATTTGCTCTCATAGACATTGTCGAGGTCAGCGTTGCCTGCTACCAACGACGCTTCGACAACCCAGCATTGCGTTCCTTAATTCAAAACCCCTTCCGGGATCTGAGGAGATTCTCCTCTCATAGCAACAATTAACAAGCCGCGGCTCTCCAACGTACAAAGAAACTTCTCCATCAGGGTACCCCACGTACGAGGGCAGACTTAGAGCACATGTCCAAGTGACTCAGGACGCTAGCATGCGTCATATTTCGTGTTTACCCCAAGGTGACCACGGGCAGCACGAATAAGTGTCGTCACCAACAATTTGAATAGCATTGATAAATCCACTACCTGACATCGGGGATGTCCCGGCAGACACCCAGTTGTGGGCGAAGGGAACGTCTGCAGAGGCCCTCAGGTTCCTACCATCTACCGTCTCGTGCGAACTGCATGCAAGTGCAGCTTCCACCGTCGCTCTGTCCCTTGCGACAACGCCTCCAATCGTAATAGGCGGGGAAAGACATTTAGCCCTTTCTTTAGCGAAAGACTTGGACCTCGCAACCAGTGCCACCATTGCCTCATCATTTACTTTGGCCAATCTGACCAGTCTTGAGTGTTGATATGGTATACCTGGGCGTACTCAAACTCAAGTCTGTGCTCAAGTCTGAGATTTCATGCTCAGCTCAGTACTCAAAAGAGGTTATAAAACGTCTTGAGTACCTACTCAGTTAAGTACGAAATGACGCAGTTTTTTTTTTGCACAAGCTGCGAAATGGAATTCTTTTTCAAAAAGATAACAAAGATACTTCCATATATAAATAGTGGTGGACGAAGAATTTCACCTGCAAGCGTCTCTGCGGGAAAAAGCGCCAGAAAAAAATCAACGCATTACAAATATCAGACGTTGTGTCGAAAGTCGGGCACATGGTGAACGATTTAACAGACAGAACGAGACAAAGTAACACCGCGCATGATGTATTCAGTATTGCAGACACTGACACTGACGCCGACTGCATTGTCATCGACTTGGTCATTGATGTTAGTTTGTTATCTGTTTTTAAATACACACACGTCGCATGGTGCTGGTACTTGTGGTACGTTATCTACGACAAATCAACAGAGGCTATGCCATGGCATGGGCATGTCTATGACTATGTAAACATACATTATTTATTCATCGTCGTTTGACTGCCGAGGATTACATGACGGAAAAGAAAGTTGCGATGGTCTAAAAGACGTCGTCGATCCCGGTTGCAGACTTATAGTCCCTCCGAGGGGTAAGTATTCACCCCGTCTCAGGTAGTCCGATATCCTGTCGGTCTTCCACGTTAGACATTATCTCTGTCACACTCAACAGTTCATTCTGGTCGGAGAGGGTATTATCCCTCCACCGATGTCACTTTCTGTTACCTTTGGAGATTTGTGACCCTGGGGAGACAGGGCCAATGGGAAATTCACATTATGTGCTCTCTGGAAAATAACGATATTCATCTTCACACACCGTTCCCTCATCGGTCTGTTCTCTGCCAATGCCACATTTTCCATCAATTCAAATGACCAGCTGTTGGTAATTTTCTGTCCTTATGGACGGGGGTATGCCAATCCCTCCCACCCACCCATAATCGGTAAACGTTGTACTCTCATTACTCATGGGAGCGGGGTCTGGGGTATTTGTCCCATCATCGCTACTCCCACCATCGACAATCCCCACTTATTCTTACCAATATATATATATATATTGGTTTGTAGGATTAATATATATTATTGATAGGGATAACTATTCACAGAATAGGATAAGTTGATAGGATGTATAATAGTATTGGTAGCGATAAATTTAGAATATTAAATATGAAGATCGATGTCCCGATACGGTGTCATGGCTTTTGTATAATTGTGCGAAGGCATTTTGATAGCCTGAGATACCTGTCGGTGTCCTGGTTTAATTAAGGCTGATGTTAGTATAGAAATACCAAAAAATAGTGTGTATATTTTACATGTCGTTATTATAATTTCTTTGTATATACTTTGTTATTCTCAACTATTTACATGACAGCCGGCATACACATTCCTTGTAACATATCCCGTTCTTTTTATTATGGGGAGGAATGTAGTGCGGAGCACGCATGTAAATAGTCCACCCTATAAATACACCCCACTGACGCAAACAGGCAAACTTAATACTGGACCGACGACAACACACCTCTACAGAAGGAAGCGCCATCACAAGTCCAATGTCTCACCCCGATTGTGCTGCCAGCTAATAGTAAGTACAAAAGCACAATAGTACCAATAAGTATTCCAGCTTGGTTAACCCTCTGCTTTACTCCAGCTGTCATGTCCAGAATGTGGTGATCCCTGGTGGCTCTCACAGACAAATACTGCCTTGGAATGCAGCATAGCTTGACCTTCCGATACCCATCAGAAGCCAGATCAAGATATGCGACGCAGAAGTTCGCTGTTAAAAAAGGTTGCTCAGGTACTCACTGAACCTCTGCATCCACGCACAGTCATTCTGGCCTGTGCCCACTTGGGCACAGGCTGCTGACGATGCTTTGGAGCTGCTGTTGAAACCAGACTGCTTGTTGATGTGAGGTTGTAGCAGCAGTTCCTCTGTCTGCAACATATCCCTCATCTCACGCCTGAACTACTCAGTAGCATCCAGACGTCTCTCCACATACACAACCATCGTGGATGTGTATGTTTTGCACAGGGATTATGAATTGGTCCAATGTGGCATGGATTCTTGGCACTGGGGATGCGTGTAATCACATCAATACCGAGACAGTATAGTAGTTGTTTAATACTGCTCTGTGGATGGATCTCGCAATGTCGTAAGCAGTAGGTGTGAATGCTGTCGATGGACCATCACTATACGCTCTGAGTCTTTTGGTGCAATCCGGTTCGACTGGGGTGGGGCGAGTTTATATAGTGTCAACCGGAACATGGCTGGCAACGCGGCAAAGGCCTACAGCTACAGTGCTGCCGCCCATGGTTACGTTGGTAACCACCACACCACATTTCAGAATGTGCTCGCACCCATTCTGTAAAGTATCTCTGCAGATTTCACCTACACGACAGCCTGCTTGTGTGCAGGTGTTACTTGCAATGTTTTGGTGCGAGTTAGTGGCCAGATGCCCACCTGACATATTTCACTGTGGAGTGTCTGCTGTCACTGGCCTCTGGTGAACTGATAACTGTTCATTTTTCTTTTGAACTCCTGGATTGGTTACATATGGATAACATATGGCAGGTGTCTGTTGAGGTTGACAGCTGTCTGTTCAGGTTGGCAGTTGTCTGTTGGGGTTGGCAGTTGTCTGTTGGGGGTGGCAGTTCAGACCAGGGCATTACTGGTACTTTAATTTTGAAGTTTTAAAGTTTCGACATTGTCAAATATACTCATTCTCACGTTTATTCTGGGTGCATTGTGTCCCTTTGGTGGCAGAGGTGGTCATAATGGTATCTTCAGAGGTGACAATGGCATCACAGGATTGTGCAGGTAAATCTCGAGCCTGTTGTTCTGCCTCTGGTATGTGTGGGAGTACTGTAAGTTCTTCCAGCAACTGCATATAAAACAAATCACACTACCTATAATAAATAAATGGTTCCTATTCTGCAGATCTTTTGGGAGAAAACCTACACAATCTATAAATACCACCATTTATGTAACCACCATTGATGTATATTCATATGACACAGGCTGTAGTATACATTTTTCCAAAATAGTTCCTAGAAGAATTTATAATGAGTCAGTGACCACCCCAGATAGCAGTGCCAGCAATTGAATGGTACAGCACAGGTGACACCACACCATTTTTGTGGGGGCTATAACTTGAACAGATCTATAATAACTTGAACAGATCTATAATAACTTGAACAGATCTATAATTATCTTAGTTATGCCCCTTACATTGGCTTTCTCCTTGTTGGGGTAATGCTGTTGATATCATGATGGTCTAAGCACATAAGGACAATCTTGATGAAGTTTGTTTTGGCCATCAAATGGAGTACAACATGATCACGACCTCTGTTTTGTGTCAAAGTGGGGTAGTGCTGTCCCATTTGCCTGACCAGATACCTGTAATGTGACTTTCTATTTTTTGTCGAACCGAATGAAAACGTATGTTATATAGCACAGCAGTTAATGAACATCACTCAGTAATATTCTTACATTCATGTCATGAAATTAACAGGGTACATGCCCGGATTTCTTCTTTATTATGTTTCTCTAACACAAGCCACAATGTTAGCAAGGCTGGTGTGTAGACAGAGGCCACGATAGTTAAACGTATGGACGTCCTGGTCCAAATATGTCCTGTTCTGTAGTAGACACTCGTCTGAGCCTCCGGTATAGACATACTGAGCAGGCTCCCCAACAAATAACCCCTCAGCTTTGTCGTCAATACACATGAACTCACCTTTAAGCGTCGTTGCCATTTCTTTCATCATGGTCAATTGATGTGCACAACAAGAGGCAGACGTTGTTCTGCAGTGTGTCTGACTTTAAATCACCCTTTGTAATTCATTGCTGCACAAGTGATTTGACGTCTAGAATTTCGATGTAGTCCGCGATACCCTAACCGTTGGTTCGTTGTGCCCCGCGTTACCCTGTTGCTAACAGACACAACACCTCATTGAATGAAATCATCAAGAAACTTTAATATTTAATAACGATACATCATATTAAAGCACATAAAATATAGTAATATAATTATTTAAAAAATAGTTATATATCAAATCATATAAATATAGTAATATTTAAAAAATAGCCATATATATCAAATCATATATATCAAATTAAAGCACATAAAATCATATAAATATAGTAATATCATTATTTAAAAAATAACCATATATATCATATTAAAACACATAAAATCATATTAATTATTTAGAAAAATAGCCATATATTTAATCATATTAAAGCATATAAATATCGTTCGTTATTTCATTTAAAAATAGCCATATATATATAAAGCATATAAAGTCATATAAATATCTTTCATTAGTTCATTTAAAAATAGTCATGTTAAAGCATATAAAATCATATATATTGAAACACAGTGTTCATCTTGTTTTCCATTTCAACACAAGTTCAGTGGTGGCAGTGATTTTCCTCTTCTGTCAATAAGTTTTGTAGGTCGTTGTACTGGTGGGTGTTTTACTACATTGCTGCGTTCCCTACAGGCCTTTTCCGTTTCTATGACGGAACGTGGTATTGCTATTTCCCCTTTATCGTTAAACCCCCACAGCATTTCCATATCAATCTGGGAACTGAATTTAAACAGTTTCATTTCTTCCATAACAGCCGGCCACAGGGCTCTGTGTTTTACCAATGCGGCGTAAACGTTAGCAGGTTGCTGTCTCGCTTGACCCATGGCATTGCAGCCCATGGCAATTTCCATGGTAACCCTCTCTATTGGCCGCACCATTCCTAGCTCCGTAATAACGCCAGCCCATAATTTTCTGTGGGCTATAAATGCAGCGTAGTCATTGCACTCGTTGTCCCAACTCTCGGATTGATAGCCATCGTCGACGATGTCATCGTTGACCACGAGCGGCGTACGATCACGTAACTCTTTCATCACGAATGCCCAGTGGATTCTATGGAACCTGAAAAACCAGAGTGAAAAGACACATTGAGCCATTGGTAAAGGACTGTGTTAAAAGCATCGCATATATACAGCACATGCACATCTGTTAATAATAAACTACGAGTAGACCTTCTGTGAGCGGTGTACTTTGGATCCAGCACGGCGTATGTAATACTACACCGCCAGCGGTAGAAGCGCGTAGAATCTAGGTCGTCGAAAAACTGATAAGACTGACACGACGACCTCGCTCGGCCGACGCGGCGCGCGTGCTATTTATAATCAGACTACCGACCGCTTAGCAAGAGGCATTGTAACTAGGTCACAGACGCATAAAAGATGTCTCTTAAAGTTAAACTGTGTGTGTTATGTAGACGCTTTTAAAACCTTTTATAAACACAGGAGTACGTATCACCAAACAGCCACGGACAATATGTACTTACGATCGATACAGTATCAGGCTCAACGCAACGCCAATCTCGATATAGGCTTGCATCAAGTCGGAAAACAAAGCGACACTAGACAGCATCGTGATGACGTCAGAGACAGCAGCAGCAGTAGAACGACGGTTGCAGAATGGCGGTAAGTGTATAAAGAAATACCTTGCCTGAGGACGGCTTTATATAGGAAACGCTAAACAATGCAGACAGCTGACATAAGCTGCTATAACACAATAACAAATCCATCAAAGTCAGAAAGTTATGTTAGAAAACACCCATAATAAAATTATTATTAAACTGGAATGCTAACAATCAACTCCCAAATCCGCTAGAACAATAAGTCATCCTTCACAACGAAAAACATGTTCGATAAGTCTGTCACAGAAGTGTCAGAGAATCGATGCTGAAAGCAAAATCTCATTTATCACGTGTAAAAAACCAAGTCAACCAGTTCTCAACCAACGTTGTATCGATTCCAGACATTGTGCGCGAAACAGTAAACAACTCCTCCCTCGATAAGCTTGTCAACTAACTAACGCTGAATCCGAAAACTCATTTATCACGCATAAAAACACCATGTACTTATGGAAGTTATTGCTGCATGGAAACTGGTGGACATTAATGCATATGCATTAAGTTATATATGCATGCATTAATATATGCATTAATTTATGCATGCATTAATTTATGCATACATTTTATGTATATAAATACAGTGCATGTAACATTAAACAGCATAAAATCAGAATGACTCCTCCTGCTATATACTTCCGTGGAGAAACCTCGTTTCTATCTAATTTCTACGCATGTAGGATACATGCATGGGGTCATGTTTTTAACACAGTTGAAGCTGCATACCAGTACAGGAAATGCATCTTTTATGGAGATGTCGACACGGCACAGAAAATGCTTGCCACAAGAACCGGACTACAGGCGAAATATCTAAGCAAGACCATTCGAGAGAAACAGGAGTTACGCGCGCAGTGGAACAAACAGAGACGATATGTAATGAGAGCGTTAGTTGCTATTAAATTTCGCGACACGACATTACGCAAACTATTATTAGAAACATATCCAGCGTCGTTAATGGAAAATGTGAGAAGTAGGGAGGGATACTGGAGCATGTCCACTTACACTGGACAGCGTGGACAGAACGTGTTGGGCCAGATACTCGTGAATTGCCGCGAGTTCATTCGGAAAAAAACAGGCGCCATAAAGTCTGGCGCGCACAACGATAGGAATGCGCGGTGATTGCGCAATACATACCAGAGGGCCAGCTGGTAAATATAACACAGACGCGCCATGCAACCGGCCCGCTATATAAGGGACCCGCAGCTGCAACTGTCATAACACGATTCTCGCAGCTATTCGTTCACTCGAAAGTCTCTCTCGATCTACAGAAGCAAGATGGCCGCCGCCGCCGCGCAACAACAGCTCTTCGACGACGAACATATGATGACTCTGACGCGTCTGCAATCGGAGGTAAGCGCTGGAACATACAGGTTTCCAACACCGTTAACTATAGTCGCTACCGCACGGCAGGAGAAATATGTAGTATATCTGGCATGCTCGCAGTGTCCCGTTGGTGTCCAGCGTAGTACTAGTAAGGGCTTCTACTGTTCGACGCACAAATGGGAGCGGTCTCCAGTGTACAGATTCAACCTCCGTGTCCTCCTGCAGGACAGCATAGGCAGTGAATGTTGGTGTAGCGTATTTGATACGCTGGCAGTTAAAATCCTTGGCTTCACCGCGAACCAGTACGTCGCAATGAAGTCAGAAGACGAACGGGTGGCTGCCCTGTCTGTGTTGAGAGGGGTCCGTGTCAGAGCGATCATAAAAAAGCGTGTCAGCAAGGAGTACGTAAACTACATTGCGTCAGAGTTGGAAGTACTTGACGAGGCATTCTCTTTGTAGGAGGAAGACAAAGAGAATGCCGTCACCACCAGCTCTGACAACAATGAAAGCACAGGTTCTTCTGATGTCGAAATAAACAATCAAAAGACACGGGACTGGGAAAATAGCATGAATAAAAAGGTACAGCAGTGGTTAGACTCGTATGAACAACGTAATCTGTTACCATCCACACCATCCATCACTTCCTCTACCGAACCGACTCTGTGTATAACAGACGAGGAAAATAAAGATGCGGTTATTAGCGTAAGCAGCGAAACAGCTATGACCATAAGCAGCGGCAGCAGCGGCAGCAGCGGCAGCAGCGGCAGCAGCAGTGGTGGTAACCATGCCAACGATATGCAGGCGACAGCAATGAACATAGACAGAATACGAAATCGTACAGAAGCCATGATGAACCAGAACACCTTCAACACATTGATAGACGCAGCTTGTGTTCGTTATGCATGTAATGAAGTTGAGCGTATATTAGATTTATCGGAAGGTGAATATTACGTACCGTCTTCCGGTCTGATCAATCACGTCTTGCGCTGGGTTGTCATAGCGATAGAGGAGAGGGTTGGTAAAAGGCATTGGCATGACGATATGGCAGACACGATCAGAGCGACCATAGCCAGTCTATATGCAGGTAACAATGAAGTTCCTGACATTGATTAAACAGGTGTGTCTTTTGTTGTCCCGTCTATAGATCCATAACGGGCTGCTACAGCTCAGAGAAGCGTATATCGATGACGATGATGACAAGACGACAACACCACCGCAACAGCAGCAGCAGCGACGAAAACGAAAATTGCCGTCGTTGGCTGCAAACGATCTGCGGGTGAAGCTCAATCGAAAACGTCGGTTTGCAGCACCAACCGCAGCAGCAGCAGCAGCAGCAACCCCAGCAGCAACCCCAGCAGCAGCAACGACGGTGACAGCAGCAGCAGCAGCCGCACCGATGTCACCGCCACCCCACCACCGTCGTGTCTACAGGGCACCTTCGAGTTCACGCCAGCGTCGCCACCATCGTCACCGTCATCATCGTCGTCGTCATTTGAAATCATGAACAATGCATTGTTGAAAACACCATCCGACATGCAGCAGCCATCAACATCATCATCACCGTGCACGTGTGATCGCTGCTGCGAAAACATTACCATCCAAGCATCCTCACCGACGAAGCCGAACATTTTAGACCCAGAAACCGCAAACATCATGATCAACGAAGCAATCACACACCTCATTATGCACAGATCCTATCACACACCGCTGACAGTAGCCGAAGCTACTGTTAATGTATGTACAGAAGGATGCACTCGGCTACTGTCAGAGGAGATGCAAGCATACTTAATACAAGAAGTGGCGTGTTTCAATCCTTGGATGTTGTAAACAAAGGATTGAAACACGCCACACACACACACACACACACACACACACACACACACACACACACACACACACACACACACACACACACACACACACACACACACACACACACACACACACACACACACACACACACACACACACACACACACACACACACACACACACACACACACACACACACACACACACACACACACACACACACACACACACACACACACACACACACACACACACACACACACACACACACACACACACACACACACACACACACACACACACACACACACACACACACACACACACACACACACACACACACACACACACACACACACACACACACACACACACACACACACACACACACACACACACACACACACACACACACACACACACACACACACACACACACACACACACACACACACACACACACACACACACACACACACACACACACACACACACACACACACACACACACACACACACACACACACACACACACACACACACACACACAGTAATTGTTGATGAATTTATAGTAATTGTTTAGTGTCTTTAGTAATTGTTAATGAATTTAATCTTATGTATTTAGTTGTTATATATATCATTAGTGTCACACAGAGTAATTGATTTGAATCTTATGTATTTATTTTTATATATCATTAGTGTCTTTAGTAATTGTTATTGACTTTAATCTATGTAGTTGTTATATATCATTAGTGTTTTTATATTGACTTTAGTCTTATGTATTTTTATATATCTTTAGTGTATTTAGTAATTGTTATATATCATTAGTGTCTATGAAATACATATAGTAATCTTTATGCATGAAGAGATCGACTTCTCTATATACAATTATTCACACACGTGACCTCTGTCGTGGTGTAAAAACCCACAAGTCCGCCATTATTCACACACGTGACCTCTGTCGTGGTGTAAAAGCCCACAAGTCAGCCATTATTCACACACACGTGACCTCTGTCGTGGTGTAAAAGCCCACAAGTCAATCATCATCATCATCAACTTATATATAGAGAAGCCTATCTTTTCATATCAGTATATATATATTTCATAGACAATGTATTCTATTGAATAAAATAGTCAAAATGGAATGGAACGTGTTGTACCTTCATTATTCGCACGACTGACACCCCTCTTCACGAAAGGGAAACCCGTAGTCGATTATGATGGACATAGTGTCCAAGTTAGGAACGCCCCTTTTTAGTAATTGACCAATAGGAATCAAGCTAGGAACGTCTCTCATTTGTGATTGGACAATAGTAGCTATGTTAATTAGTAATTGACCAATAGGAACGTCTCTTATTAATGATTGACATCTTATCCACCTCACAGCTACTATATAGATGTAGTGAGAGGCCATAGTACTCATGTTAGGTTATTCGTGATTGGTCAATAGTACCCATGTTAATTAGTAATTGACCAATAGGAATCAAGCTAGGAACGTCTCTTAATGCTGATTGGTCAATAGTTAATTAGTAATTGATTGGTCAATAGTACCCATGTTAATTAGTAATTGACCAATAGGAATCAAGCTAGGAACGTCTCTTAACGCTGATTGGTCAATAGTACCCATGTTAATTAGTAATTGACCAATAGGAACGTCTCTTACATGTTATCCACCTCGCACGCACTATATAGATGTACTGAGAGTCCATTCCCTCTCAGTTGTAGACGCAGCCATGGAAAGACACCAGTGTCGTCACTGCGAGCTCGCCTTCGACACGTGCGCAGAACTACAACGTCACGTGCAGAGTAATCACTCGACGCCATCATGCGACTTACATTCATACTCGATGGCACCGCCTATGGTGGCGCCACGCAGCGACTATGCAAAGAGAGCGAAATACGCATGCGAGAAATGCGGCGCCACCTTCGGGAGATATAACAACCTACAGCGTCACGTAAGGTCGGTATGTAGAGGTAGTAGTAGTAGTAGTAGTAGAAGTAGTAGAAGCATAGTCTACGCGTGTAAGAAATGCGGACGGAAGTTCGAAAGACGTTACCATCTGACCATGCACGCACGAACCGCGTGTGCCGACGTCACCGAGCCACCAGCACCAAAGAGATCAACAAGAGAAGACACTATCCCATCTCAAAACCATCCCTCGTTACCGAGGAAGATCCGTTAGACCCACCTGATCGACTTCCCTTCGCCGATACTCTGTCGACGGAGTTGCTAGATGTCGTTCGTGCGCACTGGTCTGCTATACGGACCCACGCGTTCAGAGGTCCACTTCAATGCAGGTACGATTACAGATTAATCACGCTAGACACGACCGACTTGGAACCGTCTTTGAAGATCATGTTCCAGGAACAGACCAATGCGTTCAAGATTAACCTCAGTTACGGGTTCATTCTGAGAAACAAGAACACGGGTCAATACAAGTACTATCATACCTCTTGTAATTGCTGTGGACGCTACCTGGACGAACCCAGTCTCGTCGCCAACAGCAAGGACTTTGATAAATTTCTCGAACGCATCCGAGAACCCGACCTCTTGCAATGGGCCATCAATCAAAGACCGGATTCTGCGTGGGTATGCGAACTCGTGACGAATGTCACTTTTTTCGTTAATCGCATCATCGATCATCCTATAGGATGTGTAGGCATGATCTCTCTACCATCCTACATCAAGAAGAAGAAAAGCATCATCGGACTGGAAACGGATCCCATCCATATGAAGAGGTACAAAGATAACCTGTGTCTGTTCCGATGTCTGGCCCTGTATCGAGGATGTGATCTATATCGATTGGAACCGGCGGTGAAGACGCTCTACGAGACATACGATCGAGATCACGTACCCATGGAAGAATTTACAGGGGTCACGCTGGATGACCTCTATCGCGTAGAGACCACGTTCCAAACGAATGTGTGCGTGTACCGTCTTGTCAGCGAGGAGGACGGTAAGTCGACTGCCGAACTGGTTCGTCGATCGTTATGCAACTACCCCGAAACAATGTATCTCAACCTTCACGGGACACATTTTTCATTCATCCAAGATGTCTGCATGTACTGCAACTCGTATCGATGTCGGAAGTGCGGTGACTCGTTATGGAAAAAGGCATGGTTGCTGTATCGACACGAGCGCACGTGTACGGGAGGTGTGCGTCGAGTCTATCCTGGCGGTGTGTACCATTCCACACCGTCGGTGTTCGAACGTCTGGACGACGAGAACATTCGCGTGGCTGAATCGTTGCGCTACTATCCGTATCGAGCTACCTTTGATTTCGAGTGTTGGTTCGACACGGAACAACTTCCGTCGGACAGTGACAAGGTCCACTGGGTGGCGCGTCACGTTCCACTGAGCGTCAGCGTAGCATCCAACGTTCCCGGTCACGAGCGAGTGCAATGTCTCGTCACGGACGGAGACACCAACAAGTTGGTGAGTAGAATGATGAATATCTTACAAACGATGAGTGACGCCGCTTACGACAAGATCAAACACTCGTACGAAGATGTCTTGGATCAACTCGCAGAGGAACTGACGAAATGGGACGAAACCGAGAAGGCTGCACGAGCAGCCATCGATAAGAAGAAATCTCGTCCGACGACCAATCCATACAAAAAGCTGATGGGACAACTCTATGGCTGGATGCATCAGTTACCTGTCATCGGGTTCAATTCGGGTAAGTATGATCTCAATGCCATCAAACAGTTTCTCATACCCTACTTCTTATCCACCGGATCAAAGGACCAAGAAGAACAAGAAGAACAAGACGACAAAGACGAAGAGAATGAGGGTGTCGGTACTTTTTTCGTCATCAAACGCAACAACACTTTCATGTGTCTTTCGACGGATCAGCTGAAATTCCTAGACATGACCAACTACATAGCTCCCGGGTTCAGTTACGACAAGTATCTGAAGGCGTACGGATGCGAGGTGACAAAAGGTCATTTCCCGTACGAGTACATGGACCGTCTGGAGAGACTCGACGACACTGCACTTCCATCGAAACAGGCCTTCTTCAGTCGACTGAAGAACGAAGGTATCTCCGACGAGGATTATGCCAGTTGTCAAGAGGCCTGGCGCGACAATTCCATGACGACTTTGCGAGACTTTCTCGTCTGGTACAACAACAGAGACGTGGTTCCCTTTCTGCAGGCCATCGACAGACAGTTTGCCTTCTACGAACAACGTGGTATAGACATGTTCAAGCAAGGCATCAGCGTACCTGGTCTGACCTTGCTCTACCTGTTCAACGACCTTCCCGAGAAGACCTACTTTACCATATTCAACGAGAAGAATAAAGATCTTCATCATCTCGTCAAAGATCACGTGGTTGGCGGGGCTTCGCTCATTTTTCATCGCTATCACGAGAAAGGGGTCACCACGCTACGTCAGAACGAGTACGGAGAGACCGCTCGTCCTTGTAGGTCCATCGTTGGATACGATGCCAATGCCCTGTACTTGTGGTCACTCACGCAAGACATGCCTATGGGATGGTACACGCGACGACGGGAAGAGAAGGATTTCCGACCGGAATCGGCGCAGCTGTACGGTCAGATGGCCGCGGAATGGTTGACTTGGGAATCCGAACGCACGGGACGCGTCATACGACACCAGATCAACGGTAGAGAGAAGAGAATAGGCAAACTGCTGGTGGACGGGTGGTGCAGCGAGACGAAAACGGCTTATCAGTACCACGGATGTTTTTTCCATGGTCACTCGTGCACTGGCAAAGAGGTCAACGAGGTCAATGGGAAACCCATGGCTGAACTGCTCGAAGACACCCGAAAGAACACCGTCTACCTCCGTCACTTTGTCAAAGTCGTAGAGATGTGGGAATGCGAGTGGAAACAGACGAGACGAGATCCTGTCGTGAAAAAGCTTCTGGATGCTGCATTTCCGCGCCGACGTCACGCACGATGGACGATGACGTCACAACAGATCCTGAGCGGCGTGCGTGCCGGAACCGTGTTCGGTCTGATCGAGTGTGACCTTTGCGTACCGGACGCATTGCGAGAACACTTTGCCGAGATGCAGCCCGTGTTCAAGAACATCCGACTGACACGCGACGATCTCGGACCGTTCATGCGCCGATACGCCGAGGAGCACGACATCATGACGACACCGAGACGCATGCTCGTGGGTAGTTATCGAGGGGATAAGATCCTGCTTGCCACGCCTCTGCTGCGATGGTACATGGACCACGGTCTCGAGGTGACGCACGTGTATCAGGTCATCGAGTACGATCCCGTCCCGTGTTTCAGACGGTTCGGCGATGCAGTGTCCGCGGCGCGACGCGAAGGAGACGTCCACTCGCACAAGACCATCATCGCAGACACCATGAAGTTGCTGGGGAACTCGGGTTACGGAAAGACCATAACCAACGTGGACCGACATCGCGACGTCAATTATTGCAAGGAGAAGGCGGCATCGCTCTTGGTCAACGATAAGAGATTCCGACAACTCGATGTCATCGTGGACGACACGTACGAGATAGAGATGAACAAGAAGACCGTCACGTACACCCTGCCCATACACGTGGGATTCTTCGTTCTGCAGTACGCCAAGATGCGCATGTTACAGTTCTACTACGACTTCATCGACAGGTACCTGGAGCGCCCTCTTTTTCAGTACTGCGAGACAGATACAGATTCTGCCTATTTGGCCTTGGCCGGCGAGTCCGTCGACGCCCTCGTGACTCCGGAACTACGAGAACATTACTTCCGGCACCGCTCCGAATGGTTGCCGTCCGAATGTTGCGACGACCATCGGAACGAGTACGTGCGCTGTCGACTCGCCAATAGACCGTGGGTCGGCGACGAGGCGTGCTGTAAAGCGCGTAGGGCGTACGACAAGAGGACACCTGGTCTGTTCAAGGTGGAATGGTCCGGCGACGGGTTCGTGGGGTTGTGTAGCAAAACGTACTATTGTTTCGGACCTACCGACAAATACAGCACCAAAGGACTGAGCAAACGTCACAACGACATCGACAAGAACGCGTTCCTGGAGGTGCTCACCAACCGTCGGAGCGGAAGTGGAAAGAACCGTGGGTTCCGGGTGCGTCACTCGACCGTGATGACGTACGTGCAGGAACGAGCGGCTCTCACCTACTTCTATCCCAAACGAGTGGTGCACGAGGACGGGGTGAGCACGGGTCCGGTGGACGTGTAGAAAAGGACGATGCACTGCAGTCGTCTTTCATAAACGACCATGGACGCGCGGTGGAAACATCCTTTCACGTGCATCGTCGCCGGTCCGACGGGATGCGGCAAAAGTACTTTCGTGACGCGTATGCTACGTCACGCTGCTGCGATGATCGATCCTCCTCCCGAACGGATCACGTGGTGTTACGGAGAATGGCAAGAGGCTTACGCAACGATGGACTTGACGGACGTGCGCTTCGAGGAAGGATTGCCGAGTGCCAGCATGTTCGATTCGTCGACGAGGAACCTCATCGTCATAGACGATCTCATGGCAGAAACAGACGAACGGGTCACGACCTTGTTCACTAAAAAGAGTCATCACAGGAACACGTCCGTGCTGTATCTCGTACAGAACCTTTTCCCCAAAAACAAAGAGAGTCGTACCATCAGTCTGAATTCTCAGTACATGGTGGTGTTCAAGAATCCTCGTGACGCATCGCAGATGTCGCACTTGGCTCGACAGATGTATCCGGGGCGCGGCAAATTCGTTCAAGAGGCTTTTAAAGACGCCACTTCGGTACCGTACGGCTATCTATTGGTCGATCTCAAGCAGGACACGCCGGAGGACATGCGTCTGCGCACGGCCATCTTTCCAGACGACGGTGTTCAGTACGTGTACTTGCCGAAGGTATAAAAAGACCGCACGCGTGGATAGTCTCTTCATTCCCACCATGTCTGCCCTGGTGAAGAGACACATTATATGCATACAGGCTCTGAACAGGATCAAGAACAACAAACTGAAAAGAGCCATCATCGAAAACGCTGACGCCGATCTTTTGTGTGCGCTAGCCGAGTGTGCCTACAACATATTAAAACAGAACATTCCATTGTCTGCATTACAGAGGCGTCGTTTGAGTAAATACAGGAAGAGGTTACGGGAGTTGGCTCACAGTCGAACGTCGGCCGGTAGAAGAAGACGCCTCTTGCTGAACCGACAGGTCGGCGAAGGACAGAGCGGAGGGTTCCTATCGGCCTTCCTAGCACCGTTGGCAAGTTCGGTGTTTCTACCCTTGCTTCGAGAGGTGCTGCTCCCGCAAGCAACCAGGTCGCGCCATCTTCGTTCGGGAGGTTAGATGGAACACGCACGCAAGATGGCCTTGGTAGATCCACGAATGTTGGACACGCTTCGATCACCCCCACCCCCGACGGATACCTTAGGTAAGAAGGTGCGAGCTCTCGATGACGAGATGACGGCCATCCTCGACAGAAAGGACCTCGACGACAGGACCAAGGTCACATTGTATAATCAGGTGTTGCAACGGTATAACGTCTTGTCCGATAAACACGCCAAGGAACCGACACGAGTGATCTCGGTGAACGAGTCTGGACCGGGGCCGGGGCCAGGGCCGGGGCCGGGGCTGGGGGTGGAGGCGGGCAGCTCCTGCTAACGAGATAGAAGCCGACGTCGTGGATACCGTTCCCAAGACCATGCAAGGCAAAGCCAGACGGTTGATGGAACGCATGAAAAGAAACATGTCTTGGACCGCCCGCGGCGAACTGATACACGAGGGTGTGCCCATCGCCGGAAGTAACGTGGTGGATCTCGTGAACGATGTGCTGCGCAAGAGAAAGACCAATCCGACGGGATGGCAACCGTTTGCAAGACAACTCCGTGCCATGAACCTGCCCATGGAGTTGGTCGGTAACGTCGCCAGGAGAGACTACATACGCCAGGCACCGACACCGAGCACATCCACCACTCCAGGTCGTCGTCGAATGCCGGCTACTCCTCGCTCTGGTGGTGGTGCTAGCGCAAGAAGATCGCTCAGTTGGACACCCCTCGCTCGTCGACGCGGACAAATGGAACATTCCATGCTCACCCCACCTCCAGAACGTCAACGCAAGGCACTGGCGTCATTGGCTAGTTGGGAAGACATTTAAGTCGTTGCAACACGCGTCCACAGCTCAGTGTGCACTGCGATGTCGAACGATCCACAGGACACGTACTACCGTTCCGTCGTCGTTACAGTATTTTGCGTTGGACTGTACTTGATTGCTGACGCCGTAGTGCGAAATCTTTACAACATTTGCTCTGCAGAGTATGATCACAGTACTAGAATATAGATCATTCGTCATCGTCTTGGGTGTGGTAGTGGGACTTCTGGTGTACGTCAGCGTACTCTTTCTTACTCGTCACGAACCGTGCTGCGCAGTAAACGTCACAACCGTCAGTCCATCGGAACTCTTTTAATGGCACCGAAGAAAGAACGAGCACTTAGGACGGTCTACTTCGATCCGAAAAGGGTAGGTAGTTACGGCGGACCCGATGCCTTGCGACGCGTCACGCGCATATCAAGAAAAAAGGTCGCGGAATGGTTGTCGGAACAGGACGCCTATACCCTACACAAGCCGGCTAGACGTCGTTTCGAGAGACGACGCGTCATCGTGAGCGGTCTGCATCAGCAGTGGCAGGCCGATCTCGTCGATCTGTCGCATTTGAAAAAGCACAACGACGGTATGACCTTTCTCCTCACGGTGATCGACGTCTTCTCGAAAGTGGCCTGGTGTGTTCCCATGAAGAACAAGTCCGCGGCGTCGTTGGTAGCGGCACTTGACAGCACGTTCAGCAAAGGCTGGCCAAGGATGTTGCAGACAGACCAAGGAAAGGAATTTCTGAACAGATCCGTCCAGACTCTATTGAAGAAGCACAACATCCATCACTTCTCCACGCACAACGCGGAGACGAAGGCGTGCATCGTGGAAAGATTCAACAGGACGTTGAAGACACGCATGTGGCGATACTTCACGAAACACCAGACGTGGCGATACATCAACATCCTTCAGGACCTGGTGCATTCGTACAACAACAGCTACCACCGCAGTATCGGCATGGCTCCTTCACAGGTGAGTTACCGTAATCAGGAAAAGGTGTGGCAGCGACTGTACGGTCACGACGGTAAGGGCGTGCCCAAGTTGCGCGTGTCGGATCGCGTACGTATCAGCAAGTACAAAGGTAAGTTCGAAAAGGGGTACACGGCGAACTGGAGCGAAGAGATTTTCACGATACACGAGGTTCATCCCTCCGATCCACCCGTGTATCGATTGAAGGACGATCTCGGCGAAGTGCTGGAAGGTACCTTCTACGAAATGGAGTTGCAGAAAGTGTTGGTATCCCCCGATAAACTGTTCTACGTGCAAGAGGTCCTGGACCGGCGCAAGGTAGGTGGACGAAATCAAGTTTTCGTGAAATGGTTTGGCTACCCCTCCAAATTCAACAGCTGGATAGATGCCAAGGCACTGGTGCAGTCTACTATAAAGACTAGCCACGCGTTCGGTAAGACTCCATTCGAGACATGACACATGACACGACAACACGAGATTTCACCGTCGTCGATCAGGAGGAACAAGAGGACGTAGTAGTAGTAGAGGACAGTACTGACGCGCAGAACGTAGAGGACAGTAGCGGTAGCAGTAGCGGTAGTAGCACTCCTTGGCATCTGTTCGGTACCGCGTGTCCTAAAGAGGAAATAGTCTTTCTGTGTCAGGTGCTCGTCTTGTTTACGGTCATTCTAATAAGCATTTACAATCTGACCACAGGTCACGAGAATTCTAATTTGTGGACGGCTCTGTTGAGTAGTTCTTTGGGTTACCTGCTTCCCAATCCCACGTTGAGACGTCATGGCGAGTGATTTCTACCTGACACTGCCTAGCAACGCATCCATGAAGATGTATCCCAACAATACGTTGGCTCATTACATCACAGACTTACCTCGACTTATCGATCTGACTGGCGAGTGGGAATGCGGGTTGGCAGAAATACAGTACCCGCATACGTGGTACAACTTAGGAACGCACGACACCTGGCTCTTCCTTAACGAGACTATTGCTGTGGGTCTAACCTCGAATGCAAGGATCAGTGCTGGATATTACAAGTCTCCCACGATATTGATGGATCACGTCAACAAGGGACTGGACAGTATGGCGACGGATAAGATACGAGCAAAGTTGACCTACAGCCCCGTCACTCAAAAAATGACGATGCACATGACACCAGGCACCGAGTTCACTGTACCTCACCGCAGTGCATTGGCAAGAATGTTAGGTTTCGACCCCACAGTGGTCACCAGTCCGCCATCGATCATGACAGCAGCGACAGCAACAGCAGAGACGATAACAACGGACGAGAATGTGGAAGGTGGAAGGAATCTCGGTCTCACACCGTCGGTCACCGTGTTTTTACCACCCAAAGACACTCCCGATGGTCCTTATACCTACCGTAAAGAAGCCGAACACGTGGTGCAGATGAATCAAGGGTTCGATACCATATACGTTTACACAGACGTCGTGGAGTCTCGTATAGTAGGTGACACTGTCGCACCTTTGTTGCGAGCCCTTCCGGTTGTCGGAAGTCACGGCGAAACGGTATCCGACAGGTTCACTAACATTCACTACGCGCCTCTGTTGTACTCGCACTTCAAGTCGATTGAAATCGATATAAGGGACGACACAGGACGACGCGTGCCATTCGAGTACGGTAGAGTGACCGTGACACTTCATTTTCGACGGCGCAGGATCGGACTGTTCTGAAGATGAATTACAACGAGTATTACGCACGTCAGGCAGGTGGTGCGCTGCCCTACTTTGCCGGTGCTCAATATCAGCGGGGACACGGACTAGGTAGTCTGTTCACCGGTCTGCTGCGCAGCGCCATGCCACTCATCAAGAGAGGTGCCGTTGCGTTGGGAAGGGAGCGTTGAAGACCGGCGTGCGCATAGCCGACGACGTCATGTCTGGACAGAGCATAAAAAGGCAACCAAACGACGTGTCACAGATGTCGGTAGGAATCTGATGCGTATGGTTCCTGGCGTACGACCTCGTAAACGTATAAAACGCGCGCCGGCAAAGAAAGGAGTCACTTTAGCAAAGAGACGACGCAAGAGACAGACGTCTACGAAACGCGAGGCCGACATATTCGACGACGACGATGGCATTCGTACATAAACAGTCGTGTGAAGGGGTCAAGACCGAGCTGGATCTCTTTACCGTACCCCCACTCAGACCAGCATCATCGACAGTCACGTAGTGGAACATCAGCCTTTGTCCTCTCTGGACTCGGGTGGACCGATAGAATTCCTCATACCCGGATCGGGAGACGATTACCTGGATCTCGCCAACACGATACTGCACGTGCAAGCGAAGGTGACACGAGCCAACGGGGACGATATCGACTTGGTCGATCCCGTGGCACCGGTGAATAACTGGATGCATGCACTGATCAGTCAAGCCGACGTCTCCCTGAACGGTACGCTCGTGACCCCTTCGACCAACACGTATGCGTATCGCGCCTACATAGAGACGCTGCTCAGCTACGGTCCCGATGCCAAGGACACGCAACTGACGAGTCAGCTGTGGCACAAGGACACGGCCACTCGCATGGACGCCTGCGAGATAGCCGACGGACCCGCAGCTAACGAAGGGTTCGTGGCTCGACGACAGAACATCCTGAGGAGTCGTGTTGTCGATATGATGGGCCGTCTCCACGTGGACCTCTTTCTGCAGGATAAATTCCTCATCAACGGCGTCGACGTCAAGATACGACTGGTGCGTAGCAAACCTGCTTTTGCACTCATGGCTGGTGGAGCAAACCCCGATTACAAGATACAAATAGTCAATGCCTGCTTGTTTGCAAAGAAAGTCACCGTGAATCCCACCGTGCAGATAGCACACGTCAAGGCTGTGGAGAAGAGTACGGTCAAGTATCCGATGCGGTCCGTCGAGTGCAAGGTGTACTCCATTCCTGCCGGCACTCGCTCGCACACGTACGAGAACCTGTTCCTCGGTACCCTGCCGAAACGTCTGGTGCTGTGCTGCGTCGACAACGATGCCTACAACGGAGCGTACGCCAAGAATCCCTTTCACGCCAAGAACAACGCCATCAGCTTCCTCGCGGTGTACGTCGACGGACGACAGATACCCTCCAAACCTTTCCAGCCGAATTTCGAAGACAACCTCTTTGTCAGAAGCTACATGAGTCTGTTCTCGTCGACCGGTAAGTTGTGGCAGGACGAAGGGAACGGACTGACTCGCAGCGACTACCGACACGGCTACACCTTCTTCGGTTTCGACCTGACCCCCGATCAGTGCGATGGTCCCTGCTTCCATCTAGTACAAAAGGGCAACCTGCGCATAGAAGTTCATTTCCGCAATGCGCTGCTGAACACCGTGAACGTCGTCGCCTACGCCGAACTCGAGTCCGTGCTGGAAATCGACAAGAATCGCAACGTCATCTCCGACTACTAAAATGGACAGCCTGCAGATCGCTAGACTACTGGCGGTGGACCCGTGCACCAGAACTATATTTCGCGGCGTCGTACCCAGAGACGGACTACCCACTACGATAGACGGCACTCTACCCGCAGCCTTCGTGTGCAACACCGACAACGGCGACGAACCAGGCGAACATTGGATAGCGCTGTACCTGGACGCCGACGGACGCGGCGAATACTTCTGCTCGTACGGACTGCCGCCTCGTTACGCAGCGTTCCGCACCTTCCTGAACAAACACTGTTCCGAATGGACTCATAATACCCAGAGGCTTCAGAGTCCTCTGTCTAACGTTTGCGGACAATATTGTGTTGCTTATGTAATGTTTCGTTGTAAAGGTTCTTCTATGAAGAGTTTCGTAAACATGTTCCACACTAATCTGGTCAATAACGATGTTGAAGTGTTCGATTGGATGAGACTACTGAAAAAGGGTATACCCTACTATCGTGTATCTTACAGAGACTGATGATATATTCGGCACCTATTCGGTAGTTAATGATTGCCGCGTATTTGATTGGCTTAAAACAGCTGCGATATTGTGGTACACTGTATTATCGCTCATAGTAGCAGCAGCAGTACACCACATCATCTTCGTTCGAGCCTCTGGCGAGGTGGTGCACCACTCGTAAGCTCGCGACCTCTGGCGTGATGGTAAACATCCGCAAGTCGCCTCGTCGTCATCCTCGAGCCTCTGGCGCGGTGGAAACATCCCTAAGCTCACGACCTCTGACGCGATGGTCAACATACGCAAGTCGATTCATATATATTCATCGTAGTTGTAGTTGTAGTGATATTACACGCTACCACGCTTGATGTATCGCCATGCTGCTTGTATTATACTCAATAAAATACGTGTGCACTCGTACCCTATCGTGTTGCGTTGATTTCTCGTCTCCATTAGTCCCCTTTGATAGTTGATATAATTAACGACCCTATTATTAATTACTAATGACCCTATAATTACTACGTATGATTCGTCACGGTCACTACCCGGTCATAGATCAACACACACACACACACACACACAAGGTTATGACCGTTAGGGTTATCTACAGTCGCTAGGGGGCGCTCGTGGTGGATGTAGGTCACCGCTAGAGGGCGCTGAGGCTACCCAGAAGCCTCTATACCGGAAGTTACATGGGCTGCTCTTTATGGGCCGCTCTTTTGATGTTTCATTAGCACACTATAACTACTGGCCACGATACCAAACGTATGGACGTCCTGGTCCAAATATGTCCTGTTCTGTAGTAGACACTCGTCTGAGCCCTTAGACACATACTGAGCAGGCTCCCCAACAAATAACCCCTCAGCTTTGTCGTCAATACACATGAACTCACCTTTAAGCGTCGTTGCCATTTCTTTCATCATGGTCAATTGATGTGCACAACAAGAGGCAGACGTTGTTCTGCAGTGTGTCTGACTTTAAATCACCCTTTGTAATTCATTGCTGCACAAGTGATTTGACGTCTAGAATTTCAACCAAAACACTTTCTGTTCTTTCTTTTCATTG
Source organism: Lamellibrachia satsuma (assembly GCA_033239005.1). Classification (NCBI taxonomy): domain Eukaryota; kingdom Metazoa; phylum Annelida; class Polychaeta; order Sabellida; family Siboglinidae; genus Lamellibrachia; species Lamellibrachia satsuma. Next base: position 978,863 of record BSQZ01000103.1, read on the forward strand.
CTTTCTATCGGCAGCCCCTTCTCTCCATCCTCCCGGATCTTCTCATATTCCTCCTCACGCAGTCCTCTCCCATCTCCCAAAGGGTAGCGAATGATTTATTCTCAGACGAACAGTGACTTGATGTTAAGTTGCTGTATGCACCACGCCACGACGAAGACTATTACGCTCTTTCTCAAAACTTTCTCCCAGTTTTCGATCAACTGCACCGTTGGTCTTACAGCGATATGTCATTGTGTTCATGATGTTAGATTTTAAATTAACACTGGAAGATATTTGGGGAACTGATTTTTCAACAGAACTAAGCCAGTCAGTGATTGTGTAGTGATATTCATCTGCAGTGCCACCGCACTGCTGTCTGAGGCCTATCAATAGGGTTTTGCTTTCCGTGACAATTTCTGTTTCTACAAGGTGACCAACTGATTTTGGCATATTTCAAGGCATCCTGATTTAAAGTAGCTTCATTCTGCCAATATCTATATATATATATAGGTTAATAAACAAGTTGTTATTATGGTCTTGAGCTTATGCTCCATATATAATTAACATAACTTTTTTTTATAAAATGGGCCATAAATTATAGCGATACGTGTTGCCCGAATCTCATAACAGTTGTTTCTTTACAGTGATCAACATTGCTGTTTTAGTATTCCTTTACAATGATCAACATGACATGTGATACAACGTTTGAGAAGGAAGCGTAGTTACAACTACTTCCATGTGTGCAGTGCATCCACAAGTCTATGGATTCCGCATGGTGTACACATGCGTCTATTATAAAGTTACCAACATGTCATATGGGTCGAATACCCTGCTGATTGCTACTGCCAACTGACTGGGGGAGAACACGTTATCGGTGTGTACAACAGTCAAACCATGTTAGTTTACACTTGTCAGGTTAGAATAGTCATGTGTGGAAATTTACCCCAGTTGTTCTGTCAGAAATAGTGGCGACATTGTGTTGAGGTATCACTTTGGATTGTTCATAATTTGAATGTAATGTCAGAATTTCTGTGTATACAGATATTTATGCAGCAAACTTCAATGCCATGTCACTAACGTTCAACGCCCACAACTTCCTAGGACTGTCACTAGCTTCATAATCCATACAATTGGTACTGGTTTCGCTGGGTTCATATGTCAGTAGACTAGAGTCTTGTCTGGTGCATGAGAACATCCTTACCATCCTGCATATACTGTTAGTACGCCTCCTCGACAACACATACATTAGGACAATTCCCAATAAACCCATCATGTTCTGTGGTACATGACCGAATTTCCATGAAACGTTTAGAGACATAATGACCTGAACCGCAGCTCACTTTCTCCTCGGTTGGCGTAGCCATGCGGTGTGCACATTTACTCCTATTTGGAATGAAAATACGTTTATTATACTATAGGTTTTGTTCTGTCAATCATCATATTTCCCGACAAAAGCACCAGCAGCTTCAGTATTGTAAGACCTCGAGGTGCAACAACATTGTAAGACCTCGAGGTGCAACAACATTGTAAGACCTCGAGGTGCAACAATATTGTAAGACCTTGAGGTGCAACAATATTGTAAGACCTCGAGGTGCAACAATATTGTAAGACCTCGAGGTGCAACAGTATTCGGTGGGTCCGTTGGCCAGGTTCTGCAAAGTTATATGATACTCCGAGGGAAGAGAATGTGAGACAGCCAACTGGCTGGTGCACTTCCTGGCAAAAAATGCTCAATGTCGGAAAATGTTCCTGTTTGACCATCCCGTGTCGGACATTGTGGATTCAGTCAAACATAATTGACTGATCATGTCCTGAAGTATGTTCCGCCCACCAAAGACCAGCCTCTCCTCCTCTATGACGGACACAGCTAACACGTGTCCGTGCCGTCGGTAGAGTGGCCGCAGAAGTATAATAATCAAAACAAAGTACGTATGGAATCATAATAATTAATAAAAACTAATAATTTTCATCATGTGAACCCTCGACTTTGACGCCAAGTCAGTTATGTCCAACACCCATAACTCTGTCACTAGCTGCACCAAGTACTGTAGTGACAACACGCACTGGAGGTGGTATCACAGTTGTTGACATGTCTCATCAATATCGTTCAGAAGACTGATAATGAATCTGTTGCAGACTTTGATGCCAATTCCTTATTGTCCCACACCCACAACATCCAAGCACTGTCACTAGCTTATTGTCCCACACCCACAACATCCGAGCACTGTCACTAGCTTCGTAGTCCAGATAAGAGTCTTGTTCTTGGGTGAATACTTCCCCCACTTGCTGCTGGGACAGATGGAGATGCTGCAAGTTCAAATCTTTATTTCCAACTGAAAATGGTAACATGCACATACACATTTTAAAGTAACTGAGATGTCCAGTGTAGCATTATCTTGTTAGTAAATGTCGAAATAATGTATTTTTAATTTTACATTTTCTCTGTAGCAATTGAACTAAGGAATTGGTACTTTTCAGGAAAATACATTTTATATTGTTTTTCATATTGTTGACACATAAAATAATGCATCTTAGTGTTTGTTCAACAACATTTGATTCCGGCCCCACTTGCAATTTCCAACGAAACATTGGGTCCAACCGACAGCCCAACATCGTCTTCACTACTTTCATGTTCAGCCTGGCGTATCTTGCTAATGCTTTGCAACTGTACGCAACCACCGCTTCACAGTTTTTAGTATTCCACTGGCACCTTTCTAAATCTGAATCTCAATTCCCATGTGGCAGGACGATTTCACCCCTACAGTTCACCCCATTCATCCGAGGTACAAGACGGTGGTGTCTCAGAACACTTACTTTGACTGTTCTAGTATAAATGTTTCAACTGACATTTATAACATTCCCAGTACCTTATCAGATTTCAAAATAACTTGCGTTGCCTTTTTGACAAGTGTGGCCGTCTATCTGAGAATTTGTTTATGTTTGGAATTCAGCACTGTCCTTGTGTTGGAGATCCACACTTTCCAACTTGTCAACCAAACTTATCGGCAGGTAAAATATGCTAGTACTCTTCTACATGTTGATAATTTTGCACGAAAGTGATTGCAACATTTTGCTGTCCGCTGTTACCTTATCTGTGAATTGACAACATGGCATGCAGGTGACAACTGCAAGCGAATCCTCATTGAACACGTTTGAGTTCCTGATCTGCAGTCTTCGCTACTTTGCCATCATCCCATCCATGTACCCGCTTGAAGCTGTCAGTGTCAACGGCTACTTGAGCCGTCTATATTGTCTAAACGATACTCTTAGACTAGCTGTGTCAACGCTCCATTGTCAGTTGACATGACACAAACACTGACATTACTTTCAACATCTTGAAGCAAACTTTGTGCTAGGTCGATTTCGAGATCGCTCTGCTGTCCATCAGCCATGCTATGTTTTATGTTGCCACTAAGTAGATTTATTAAACTGAACAATGGTTACTGAATAATCGATTAAACATAAGTTTTATATTATAATAATAGTCCCTGAAGTAGTCGATGTCAACACAATAACATTTGGGCCTGCGTGCATTGCTTGATGTTGGCCACAAGACCATAACATCTTTTTAATCAGTGCATCGACATCAACCATGTCCACATTCTCAACATGTCATTTTGTGTTCAAGCATATAATTTAAACAATGCACTGTGACAGTTATGTAGCCATACTCAAAACTGGCAATTAATCACACCGTAGTCGGTGAATTTTCCCTTTCTGCACCCTTTCCATAATTGACACTGCCAGTTGGCAGACACTACCATCTTTTATCGTAATCTTGTGGTATACTTTTTATGAAAATCCGCATCCAAGTTGTATGTTTCCTTTACTATGACGCTCTGTTTGATATCAGACCACAGTGCAACATTGCTTTGGTGGCCATGCTAACGTTTTATCTGACTAAGGAAACTGGAACATGAACAACTGAAAATTATTCACAGCAACTGTCATACCTCCAACTCTTTTTAAACGTACGATGCCCGTCAGTGTTCACAAAAATATCCATGTATTCATGGATATATTCGCTCAAACAAATGCATTTTCACATCCAATAACTTCTACAAACAAACCTGTGAACATGCCTGCTCAATTGCACTTTTGTCACAGCATATACATGTATAAATCTCACATATCACAGTTTATTGTGCCTTACGTTCATGTGAAACGATACATTTAATAGGAAGTTCAACTGTGGTCTAACCTCTCTACCTACTAGCAAGATGTGATAATCAGCTGCTACCTCGGGCAGCTGGGTCTCTGCTTGGTTGTTGTCACTGGACCATGACGAAGAAGTCGAGCTGGTTGTACCATTTTCGAATTCTGGTCTCTTTCTGCGGTACACACACCTTTGCCAGCGTTTTATGCAGTACGTATTGGCCCGTGGAGGGGTGCAGGTCATCAACACTGGAAAAGAGCCACCACATTTAAAATAATAAAATATAAAGAAATCAAAATCTCATGATCACCATTTTTTTTCATCAACAGAAAGTGTGCAGACATTAACCTGTTTAGGGTTAACCATGGATGAACAGTGGAGCATAATGTTGAACAAACTCAAATAAATCCAAAATATCAGCTTAAACAATTTGTGTTTTCAACCTGTATAGAAGAATAATTGTCAAATGAATTGAATAGCGTATCACCTATTCTGATGCCTGCGTTATAATCTTTCAAGTTCAATCAAAGTTGTTTAATAAAGATGTTAAAGAGATACTGGGAGAGTATGCTGCCTTGCCGATCGAGTAACACAACACATTCGCTGCGACATCCTGCACCAAGTTATCAAGTAGTCCTTGGTGAAAATACACTATCCCTCTCCAGAAAGGACACAATGTCCAAATCCAGCAAGTTATTTGTCATAGAGCACTCACCGGTCTATCCTTGGAAGGACAGCGGATACCACAGTCACCATCTGGTTATCATATGCAGCGGGCATTCGTTCGGCAAGGTTCACATATTCATCGACAACGCTGTCCCATGGCTATACCAACCTGTCCCTGTCCTCAAGCAAATAGTTGGCCAAACTATTCGTGCCAATATGGAGAACCTCAGCGTGAGGGTTGATCCTGATCCGACCAGCTGTGGACATTTCATCATCAGAGATCTATTTTTGACATGACCTTGGAATGCCTTTTCAGTATGTGAGGAAATAACATTTTAACACATTCCAAGGGTGCAGCAACAATCACGTAATTTCATGATCGGTGATGAGCACAAATCGATGCACGCGTCTGTGCTGGTGCACTGTAGAAATGGTAATAATTTCATGACAGGTAATGTGTACAAATCCAGTAGAAATATTCGTAATTTTATGAGCCGTAATGTGTGTACCAATCCATGAAAGCTTCTGTGCTGATGCACTGTAGAAATGTTCATAATTTCATGAAAAGTAATGTCCAGAAATCTATGTCACAATATGGAGTAATAATCCATCATGCTCAAATGCCAGTTGAAACCACTATTCTGTTTTTCTGCGATCGCTGCTTTCCTTAGCATAAGGTTTCTGCCGTGTCAGTTCCAGGTTTTCCTGCTTCTGGAGTCGTTCTGTTTGGACCATACATTCTATAGCATCATTCTTGGAATCTTTCCTTGTTTGTTCTACACGCTTACATTTTAATCTACGGTCCATCACATGCATCCATTGACGTGTTTTGTTAACACTGAACATTGTCTTGGCCAACCAACCGCATCCAGGGCCCAGTCACCACTTTGCCAATGATGCCAAGTGCCCGTTTTGTGACAATAAATGCATATATTTTGATGGCATTAGCAATACTCTGTTGGACAGCGTTTCCTGGGGTGCTTGTAGTGACAAAGAACTCCTGTATTGAGGTGTGGTAGTGATACCAGAGGCCACTGTTCAGAAAATAGATATGGAACCGGCTGACTTTCAATCGATGGTATAGTACAAATATGTTTACTGTTTCCCCAGTTATTGTTCCACATTTGGTTTTCAAATATTGCGCTAATGGTTGACGACAATTAAACTACAAGTCGTGAAACAGCTTAGCTGTGCAACATACGGTAGCCTTAGTGTTGGTTCCTCCGCAATGTCTTAGGGGATAATTACCTTTCTTGATTACATCATTTATGACATGACAACTTTTTTTCACATTCAATTGCCGTTCCGTCAAGTGGGTGCATTGAGCAACGAAGACTATTAAGCTCTTTCTCAAACTTTCTCCCAGTTTTCGATCAACTGCACCGTTGATTTTGAATTAACACTGGAAGATATTTCGGGAACTGATTTTTCAACAGAACTAAGGCAGTCAGTGATTGTGTAGTGGTATGTGACAATTTCTGTTTCTACAAGGTGACCAACTGATTTTGTCATATTTCAAGTCATCCTGATTTAAAGTAGCTTCATTCTGCCATTATCTAACAATGCTCAATGTCGGAAAATGTTCCTGTTTGACCATCCCGTGTCGGACATTGTGGATTCAGTCAAACATACTTGACTGATCATGTCCTGAAGTATGTTCCGCCCACCAAAGACCAGCCTCTCCTCTATGACGGACACAGCTAACACATGTCCGCGCCGTTGGTAGAGTGGCCGCAGAAGTATAATAATCAAAACAAAGTACGTATGGAATCATAATAATTAATAAAAACTAATAATTTTCATCATATGAACCCTCAATTTTTACGCCGTGTCCTGACATCCAAGTTCCAACACCCTCAACTTTGACGCCAAGTCAGTTATGTCCAACACCCATAACTCTGTCACTAGCTGCACCAAGTACTGTAGTGACGACACGCCCTGGAGGTGGTATCACAGTTGTGATACCTGTATCTAACTCAACCTGAATCTAACTTCTTCATTTAAATTAGACAGTTCTTTGGCCATTTCGAGCACATTTTTTTATACCGTTTTGTATTCTAAATGGGACGTTTTATGTTTGATCTTTCAATCTGTTTTAGTTTTGCCCTCCTGAACCACCTCGTGCAGCTTTTTGTTTCGCTTTTTTAGTTTGGGCAATGTTTCTGATTCTGCTTTAAGGGCATGGTACTTACTACACCGTGTCACCACTGATTCCTGTTTGTGATTTAGCATCTGATTCATCTGTTTTCTGTTACACAGTTTCATTTTGTTCCTCAATTTTCGATTGCTTCTCACACGTTCTTCAATTTGTCTTTGAACTCCTGTATTGTGGTGTGGTAGTGATACCAGAGGCCACTGTTCAGAAAATAGATATGGAACTGACTGCTTTTCGTGAAATAGCTTAGCTGTGCAACGTATGGTAGCCTTGGTGTTGGTAGCCTTGGTGTTGGTTCCTCCGCGATGTCTGAAGGGATAATTACCTTTCTTGATTACATCATTGATGTTGTTGGTGGCCTGAAATGACATCACAACTTGTTTCACATTCAATTGCCGTTCCATCAAATGGGTGCATTGAGCGACGAAGACTATTAAGCTCTTTCTCAAAACTTTCTCACAGTTTTCAATCAACTGCACCGTTGGTCTTACAGCGATATGTCATTGTGTTCATGATGTTAGATTTTAAATTAACACTGGAAGATATTTGGGGAACTGATTTTTCAACAGAACTAAGGCAGTCAGTGATTGTGTAGTGATATTCATCTGCAGCGCCACCGCACTGCTGTCTGAGGCCTATCAATAGGGTTTTGCTTTCCGTGACAATTTCTATTTCTACAAGGTGACCAACTGATTTTGACATATTTCAAGGCATCCTGATTTAAAGTAGCTTCATTATGCCAATATCTAACTTCATTTAAATTAGACAGTTCTTTGTCCATTTCGAGCACATTTTTTATACCGTTTTGTATTCTAAATGGGACGTTTTATGTTTGATTTTTCAATCCGTTTTAGTTTTGCCCACCTGAACCGCGTCGTGCAGATTCTGCTTTAAGGACACGGTACTTACTACCCCATGTCACCACTGATTCCTGTTTGCGATTCTGCTTTAAGGGCACGGTACTTACTACCCCGTGTCACCACTGATTCCTGTTTGCGATTCTGCTTTAAGGGCACGGTACTTACTACCCCGTGTCACCACTGATTCCTGTTTGCGATTCTGCTTTAAGGGCACGGTACTTACTACCCCGTGTCACCACTGATTCCTGTTTGCGATTCTGCTTTAAGGGCACGGTACTTACTACCCCGTGTCACCACTGATTCCTGTTTGCGATTCTGCTTTAAGGGCACGGTACTTACTACCCCGTGTCACCACTGATTCCTGTTTGCGATTCTGCTTTAAGGGCACGGTACTTACTACCCCGTGTCACCACTGATTCCTGTTTGCGATTCTGCTTTAAGGGCACGGTACTTACTACCTCGTGTCACCACTGATTCCTGTTTGCGATTCTGCTTTAAGGGCACGGTACTTACTACCTCGTGTCACCACTGATTCCTGTTTGCGATTCTGCTTTAAGGGCACGGTACTTACTACCTCGTGTCACCACTGATTCCTGTTTGCGATTCTGCTTTAAGGGCACGGTACTTGCTACCCCGTGTCACCACTGATTCCTGTTTGCGATTCTGCTTTAAGGGCACGGTACTTACTACCCCGTGTCACCACTGATTCCTGTTTGCGATTCTGCTTTAAGGACACGGTACTTACTACCTCGTGTCACCACTGATTCCTGTTTGCGATTCTGCTTTAAGGGCACGGTACTTACTACCCCATGTCACCACTGATTCCTGTTTTCGATTTAGCATCTGATTCATCCGTTTTCTGTTACACAGTTTCATTTCATTCCTCAATTTTCGATTGCTTCTCACGCGTTCTTCAATTTGTTTTTGGGCAATAACTAGCCTGTTGTTAAGCTTCCTGTTTCCTGCTTACTGTTTCCCTCTTTCAACATGGAACAGGCTGAACATATTGAAAACAAGTTCAACCTGCCCTTGAGGACCTTGTTTTCTTGTTTTATAACATCTATCTTGTCCATAAGTCTCTTGTTTTCCAACATAAGATTGTCTACTGTAATTGTCTCTACCTGATCAACAAACTTTTCAGATGTTGGCACCTTTGTTCCGTCTACCTGTTTATTCAGTCTCTTTCGTTCAAGCTGAGGTGGCAATTTCCACTGTCTTGCCGTGTACTAAATAATTCCAGCAGGAGCCCTCCTAGCTCTCTCATGGTGTTCACTAACTCCACCAAAATATCTGCAAATGCACATGTAATTCCAAGAATTTGGATATGATCCATAAATTGATACAACTGCCAGCTTGACATATTTCCATGAAATGTTACATGTACATTTGTTCCGCTTAATTTGATTGAAGATCTCGTAGGCAATACCATCGGTCAGGTTTTCAGATGTAACATTCATAAGTGTTGATACAAAGTCATCCGTAGTTGTGAATTTAATCACTTGCAAATCACATGCGGGTGTAGAACTTACGGAAGCAGTTGTGCTAAGGCTAGGTTTAGAACTAACATTTGTACTAAGGTTAGACATATTGTACTAATGGTGTACAAAATGAAACTACCACTGCTTAAATTAAATGTGGAATTGTGTCTGAATAAGTATTTGTCTGTGAATATGCAAGAAGTTTGTGTGATACTGCGATGCGGTTACAATTATTAAATTATTTTCAAATATAGTTAAATTACTTTCTTTCCAAAACATTTTACAGCAATGTATATGTAATGATGTCAACAGTCATAAAACAAAACAAGTATTTCGACAGTATAAAATTCAATTAAGTAATTATATACAACAATATCACAAGATAACTTATGTCTACCGATTACGATGCGTCGAAGGGTCTTTAAATATAAGGTAGCTTCCGAACGACAAAACATAAATTAACGCGCGGGTCATGTTGTTTTCTCAAAAACAGCAGCTGTGCACTGCAATAATATGCACATCATTTTAAAGCTAAGTAATTATTGTACTGTGCTTTTTTATTCCTATAAAATTCTTCTTTTTATTATATGTACTTTTTAACAAGTATTCGCAAAACAAAACTTACTCACCCTTCGTGCAGTCACAAAAGCGTCGGAATGAAAACATTCCCGCGCCTATAATGTAAAGAAGACATTCATTGGTCGATATGAAGGTAAACAAACTCGGCCAAGTCATTTGCATACTGAGTATTTTGGCTTTTCCCGCGACCATGTGACGCGAGCATCACGCCTTCGTACCAAATATGGGATACAAAACGACGCTATTTTTGTCAACAAAAAAGTGACGCCAACTTGCGGAACTTGATATACCTATCATAATGTAACGAAAACATTCATTGGTCGATAAACAAGCTCGGCCACATCATTTGCATATTAAGTATTGTGGCTTTTCCCGCGACCATGTGACGCAAGAGCCATGCCTACATGCCAAATATGGGACATAAAAAAACGTCGCTATTTTTGTCGGTAACAAAAGTGACGCCATCTAGCGGAACTTGATATACCTAACAGTCACTAGTTCCGTGGCAACTTAGGGATAAGTATATAGCCCGCACTTGTTAGCACAAATACGGGGGTCAGTGTTATACCTATAGTCCACTATGGGCGTAACAAATCTACGAGGCAAGTCAGTAGAAGATAGTCCAACTTACATTACCTTACTCACCACCAAAGCGTCGCGTTGCTGTTTCTGATTTCTTTATTTTTGATCTGGTGTCATGCAAGGGCACTCCTTTACAGGTACCCTCACACGACAGGGCCGTCGCCGTGGAGGAATTAAATATTCCGGCACTGTTGTCGGTATAACAACTATGACAGTTGTTGAACTCATTGTTGATTGCGTGATAACAAGCGATAGAATGACCAGAGGTCACTAGAAGTTAGTGAGAGTTTTTAGGTACGTAAATGCGGCGGCTACGCATGAATGGTTACAGAAAAAATCGTTCTTCCGGTGCATGAGCGCCCCCAACGGCCTGTTCATGCATGAATGACGTCGGAGGTGCGTGCGCAGCCAATCAGAGCGCCCCCTAGCGACTGTAGTAGTACCTAAAGATAACGAGTAGCCATGTATAGGGGACATAGGAAGAATATAGAGGTTAATAATAATACATTGACCACCCCACCACCCCACCCCAGCACAACACGTGACCTTGACGGAGTGACCAGTCCGAGTGGCGAGGTAATACTAAGTGGACACCCTAAGGACTGGAGTTAGCTATAAGCCGAAGCGTTTATCCAGCTGTGAGCCATAGTGCGACATGAAAGGACGCCAATCGGAACAATGTAGCAATGGAACCAAGCTAATCAGTGAAAAAACAGCAACGATGTTGCAAAGTACACTATTGATGTGGGACTGAAATGTTATGTTATAGCCAGTATATATATATATATATATATATATATATATATATATATATATATATATATATATATATATACGTATATATACGTATATATGTAATGGACATAAGACGTAATAAAATGAAAACTTTTAAATATAATGTTATTATATTATATGTAATATTTAGCCGACATGCATGGCAACATCTTATCCGTTGGAAATCAAACCGTTCAGTAAAAAAATTGTAGCAGGGTGAAAATTTACTATGTGTAAAATATGTACACACGCAGTTGTAACAAGAACGCAATTCAAGACGGGAATATAAGGTGAAGCAAAATTTGGTATATATGTGAAAAAGAAGTACAGTTACAATGGGAATATATATTAAAACAGAAGTATATATATATAGAATTATAAGTATAGAAGTTAAACATTAAAATGTGCGTGTGTGTGTATAAGTTCAAGTAGCGTTATTGAACACTACCAACAGATTGCGTCGAACGTGACGCGATGACATCATGCGTTCCAAGTTGCATCGTAGTGGAAGCGGAGCCAGCGTGCGTCGACGTCGACGCAGTAACGGAGACATGGCAGACGGTGTATTGAGGCAACGTTGCAGTTCGGTCATGACTCCCAACTAGCTCCTGCGATGATCCATGAAAGCTGCGCCTAGTGACGGTGTGAAACGCAGCAGCAGCTCCTGCATAACACGCAACATGACCCTGCGATGATCGATGAAAGCTGCGGCGGTGTCACATTCATCTTCCCAGGATTCTGGTTGGGTGTTATGGGGACGATAACCAGAGGAGGAGTGTTGCACTGGAGGTGGTGTCACCGTTGTCTTGCCCAAATATTCCACCCCCGAGTCCGGGTCGACTGTTCCACTCGAGGCTGTAACAAAAAAGTACCATTTCAGTTCATTTATATTTGTTATATCAAATCAAAAAGGAGAGAGTTGAAGTTTGTTGAAGTTTAAGCTGATGTTTACTGGTGCATGCCATTACTAAATATTACAACATGTACCTCTAATTGTTCTGTAGTTAAAGAGATATTTTTGCTGGTGGTTTGTTAATTGTATTACAAGATAATTGTATTAATACATAATACAACACCAATCAAGATAATAATAATAACAATTGAAAATACTACTGTAACATACACAAAATCTCAGTACTGCATTATTGCCGTATTTCTCTCAGTAATAGATGATTTGTACGTTTTTTAGCGTAGAATTATTTTGACACTCTTAGGCATGCACATAACTATTCCATAGTTTGACGCCAACTGTAATTATACACATAGCCTTCAGTGTGGTACGAACATACATTTGCTTAAATGTATCTCTTTGTCTTGTAACATGACAACATTCGTCTCACAAATTAAACAGTTTTGTACATTGTGATAACCGTCTTATAATCAATGTAAAAAAATCATAACATTAAGGTTAATAAACAAGTTGTTATTATGGTCTTGAGCTTATGCTCCATATATAATTAACATAACTTTTTTTTGTAAAATGGGCCATAAATTATAGCGATACGTGTTGCCCGAATCTCATAACAGTTGTTTCTTTACAGTGATCAACATTGCTGTTTTAGTGTTCCTTTACAATGATCAACATGACATGTGATACAACGTTTGAGAAGGAAGCGTAGTTACAACTACTTCCATGTGTGCAGTGCATCCACAAGACAAGTCTATGGATTCCGCATAGTGTACACATGCGTCTATTATAAAGCTACCAACATGTCATATGGGTCGAGTACCCTGCTGATTGCTACTGCCAACTGACTGGGGGAGAACACGTTCTCCGTGTGTACAACAGTCAAACCATGTTAGTTTACACTTGTCAGGTTAGAATAGTCATGTGTGGAAATTCACCCCAGTTGTTCTGTCAGAAATAGTGGTAGGTATCACTTTGGATTGTTCATAATTTGAATGTAATGTCAGAATTTCTGTGTATACATTTGTATATTTGTGCAGCAAACTTCAATGCCATGTCACTAACGCTCAACGCCCACAACTTCCTAGGACTGTCACTAGCTTCATAATCCATACAATTGGTACCGGTTTCGCTGGGTTCATATGTCAGTAGACTAGAGTCTTGTCTGGTGCATGAGAACATCCTTACCATCCTGCATATACTGTTAGTACGCCTCCTCGACAACACATACATTAGGACAATTCCCAATAAACCCATCATGTTCTGTGGTACATGAACGACTTTCCATGAAACGGTTAGAGACATAATGACCTGAACCGCAGCTCACTTTCTCCTCGGTTGGCGTAGCCATGCGGTGTCCACATTTACTCCTATTTGGAATGAAAATAGGTTTATTATACTATAGGTTTTGTTCTGTCAATCTTCATATTTCCCGACAAAAGCACCAGCAGCTTCAGTATTGTAAGACCTCGAGGTGCAACAACATTGTAAGACCTCGAGGTGCAACAACATTGTAAGACCTCGAGGTGCAACAATATTGTAAGACCTTGAGGTGCAACAATATTGTAAGACCTCGAGGTGCAACAATATTGTAAGACCTCGAGGTGCAACAACATTGTAAGACCTCGAGGTGCAACAATATTGTAAGACCGAGGGTGCAACAATATTGTAAGACCTCGAGGTGCAACAATATTGTAAGACCGAGGTGCAACAATATTCGGTGGGTCCATTGGCCAAGTTCTGCAAAGTTATCTGATACTCCGAGGGAAGAGAATGTGAGACGGCCAACTGGCTGGTGCACTTCCTAGCACACAATGCTCAATGTCGGAAAATGTTCCTGTTTGACCATCCCGTGTCGGACATTGTGGATTCAGTCAAACATAATTGACTGATCATGTCCTGAAGCATGTTCCGCCCACCAAAGACCCGCCTCTCCTCCTCTATGACAGACACAGCTAACACGTGTCCGCGCCGTCCGTAGAGTGGCCGCCGAAGTATAATAATCAAAACAAAGTACGTATGGAATCATAATAATTAATAAAAACTAATAATTTTTATCATATGAACCCTCAACTTTGAGACGCCAAGTCAGTTATGTCCAACACCCATAACTCTGTCACTACCTGCACCAAGTACTGTAGTGACAACACGCACTGGAGGTGGTATCACAGTTGTTGACATGTCTCGTCAATATCGCTCAGAAGACTGATACTGAATCTATTGCAGACTTTGATGCCAATTCCTTATTGTCCCACACCCACAACATCCGAGCACTGTCACTAGCTTATTGTCCCACACCCACAACATCCGAGCACTGCCACTAGCTTCGTAGCCCAGATACTTAGCATCTTTTTTGCTGGTTTCTGTCACTACACAAGAGTCTTGTTCTTGGGTGACTACTTCCCCCACTTGCTGCTGGGACAGATGGAGACGCTGCAAGTTCAATTCTTTATTTCCAACTGAAAATGGTAACATATGCACATTTGATTCCTGCCCCACTTGCAATTTCCAACGAAACATTGGGTCCAACCGACAGCCCAACATTGTCATCACTACTCTCGTGTTCAGCCTGGCGTATCTTGCTAATGCTCTGCTGTACTGTACGCAACCACCGCTTCACGGTTTTTAGCATTCCACTGGCACCTTTCTAAATCTGAATCTTCTCAATTCCCCTGTGGCAGGACGACTTCACCCCTACAATTCACCCCATTCATCCGAGGTACAAGACTGTGGTGTCTCGGAACACTTACTTTGACCGTTCTAGTGTTATGGGTGGTTATTATCCTTCACTTAACGGTTATTTGTGCTCATTCCGTTCTGGCAGTGACAAGCAAAAGTTGTGTTGTTCGCGCTCTGTACTTATGCTCTTTTACGGTCGCAATAATGGAAATGTATACCAAAATACTACTGTCAATGATAGTCATGTAATGTTAAACAAACTTGAGAACATTTCTACGGAGACTAATGCCAGCGAAAGTTTGGGGTTTTACCTTGTTCACAGTCACGTACTTAGTCGAAAACATTACACCGTTTTTAATCGACTCTGTCACTTCGTAATTAATATGATCCACTTGGGATCTACTTAAATCAAAAACACAAATTTTCTCGATGTTGGGCAAAACCTACCTGACGAAGCACTTGCTGACCAAGGGAAACTGCATTAGATATGAGAATGGGAAAAGTGCGGACATTAAGTTTGCCTACAACATCGAGAAAAGAGTTGCCTGTCTCATCGACGTACCATATCACATTCTTTTCGTTAGGGTCTTTCTGCAGGTCTTCAAGTAGTTTCATCTGCCAAATTCTCCAAACGACTTCAATTCAAATGCTGTGAAACGTCTAATTCAAATGCGTGCACATGGTGTCAGTTTGCAGAACATTTGCGCTGGTGATATGGTGTTGTGCTACATGAGATATGCGGGACAGATTGAGACGGTTGCTAACGAAATAAGAAGTTACTCACTGTCACTTACTGCTGAAGAACACCCCTTTTCATCAATGTCATTGTTCATCGTACAAATTTTTACTGCAATCACGCTATCGTTGCGACAGTACTCATTGTTGTCAAGTTCTGTGCCACGCATCTGCTCAATGTGCGCATGCGGCCCCAACATTTTTTTGACCACATTAAACCTCATCTTCTTGGCACTTCTAAAATACCCCTGCAAGTTTGGAGTACCGTTCTTGCCAACCTCCACACCCACAATCATGCATTTCATACCTTGGCAGTGTTGCAACACCTCTACCTCAGTATTCGTGAAGTTATTCAACGTAAAGCACCATCTCCTACCTTGCCACTTCGGCGCCATAATTAAATAACGCCCCCTACCGGTTGGGACAGCTCATTAGGCTGTGCGGTATAAATGTTTCAACTGATATGGCTAGGTCATTTATAACGTTCCAAGTACCTTATCAGATTTCAAAATAACTTGCCTTGCTTTTTTTGACAAGTGTGGCCGTCTATCTGAGAATTTGTTTATGTTTGAAATTCAGCGCTGTGCTTGTGTTGGAGATCCACACCTTCCAACTTGTCAACCAAACTCATCGCCACGTAAAATATGCTAGTACTCTTCTACATGTTGATAATTTTGCACGAAAGTGATTGCAAATTAACTACTACTTATACAAATTAACTACTACTTATACACATTAACTACTACTTATACAAATTAACTACTACTTAACCATCTAACAACTATAATGAAAACATATAGCTGTCCGCTGTTACCTTATCTGTGAATTGACAACAGGGCCTGCAGTTGACAACTGCAAGTGAATCCTCATTGAACACGTTTGAGTTCCTGATCTGCAGTCTTCGCTACTTTGCCATCATCCCATCCATGTACCCGCTTGAAGCTGTCAGTGTCAACGGCTACTTGAGCCGTCTAAATTGTCTAAACTCTTAGACTAGCTGTGTCAACGCCTCGTTGTCAGTTGACACGACACAAACACTGACATTATTTTCAACATCTCGAAGCAAACTTTGTGCTAGGTCGATTTCGAGATCGCTCTGCTGTCCATCAGACATGCTATGTTTTATGTTGCCACTAAGTAGATTTATTAAACTGAACAATGGTTACTGAATAATCGATTAAACATAAATTTTATATTATAATAATAGTCCCTGAAGTAGTCAATGTCAACACAATAACGTTTGGGCCTGCGTGCAATTGCTTGATGTCATTTTGTGTTCAAGCATATAATTTAAACAATGCACTGTGACAGTTATGTAGCCATACTCAAAACTGGCAATTAATCACACCGTAGTCAGTGAATTTTCCATTTCTGCACCCTTTCCATAATTGACACTGCCAGTTGGCAGACACTACCATCTTTTATCGTAATCTTGCGGTATACTTTTTATGAAAATCCGCATCCAAGTTGTATGTTTCCTTTACCATGACGCTCTGTTTGATGTCAGACCACAGTGCAACATTGCATTGGTGGCCATGCTAACCTTTTGTCTGACTATAGGAAACTGGAACATCAACAATTGAAAATTATTCACACCAACTGCCATACGTCCAACTCTTTTTAAACGTACGATGCCCCGTCAGTGTTCACAAAAATATCCATGTATTCATGGATATATTCTCTCAAACAAATGCATTTTCACATCCAATAACTTCTACAAACAAACCTGTGAACATGCCAGCTCACTTGCACTTTTGTCACAGCATATACATGTATAAATCTCACATATCACAATTTATTGTGCCCTACGTTCATGTGAAACAATATATTTAATAGGAAGTTCAACTGTGGTCTAACCTCTCTACCTACTGGCAAGATGTGATGACCAGCTGCTACCTCGGGCAGCTGGGTCTCTGCTTGGTTGTTGTCACTGGACCATGACGAAGAAGTCGAGCAGGTTGTACCATTTTCGAATTCTGGTCTCTTTCTGCGGTACACACACCTTTGCCAGCGTTTCATGCAATACATATTGGCCCGTGGAGGGGTGCAGGTCATCAACACTAGAAAAGAGCCACCACATTTAAAATATAAAGGTTTAGGGTTAACCATGGATGAACAGTGGAGAAATAATGTTGAACAAACTCAAATAAATCCAAAATATCAGCTTAAACAATTTGTGTTTTCAACCTGTATAGAAGAATAATTGGCAAATGAATTGAATAGCGTATCACCTATTCTGATGCCTGCGTTATAATCTCTCAAGTTCAGTCAAAGTTGTTTAATAAAGATGTTAAAGAGATACGGGGAGAGTATGCTGCCTTGCCGATCGAGTAACACAACAGATTCACTGCGACATCCTGCACCAAGTTATCAAGTAGTCCTTCGTGAAAATACACTATCCCTCTCCAGAAAGGACACAATGTCCAAATCCAGCAAGTTATTTGTCATAGAGCACTCACCGGTCTATCCTTGGAAGGACAGCGGATACCACAGTCAGCGTCTGGTTATCATATGCAGCGGGCATTCGTTCGGAAAGTTCACATATTCATCGACAACGCTGTCCCATGGCTATACCAACCTGTCCCTGTCCTCAAGCAAATAGTTGGCCAAACTATTCGTGCCGATATGGAGAGCCGCAGCGTGAGGGTTGATCCTGATCTGACCAGCTGTGGACACTTCATCATCTGAGATCTATTTTTGACATGACCTTGGAATGTCTTTTCAGTATGTGTAGAAATAACATTTTGAAACTGCTGTGAGAGATTCTATGTTAAATTTTGTAACACATTCCAAGGGTGCAGCAACAATCACGTAATTTCATGATCGGTGATGAGCACAAATCGATGCACGCGTCTGGGCTGGTGCACTGTAGAAATGGTAATAATTTCATGACAGGTAATGTGTACAAATCCAGTAGAAATATTCGTAATTTTATGAGCCGTAATGTGTGTACCAATCCATGAAAGCTTCTGTGCTGGTGCACTGTAGAAATGTTCATAATTTCATGAAAAGTAATGTCCAGAAATCTATGTCACAATATGGAGTAATAATCCATCATGCTCAAATGCCAGTTGAAACCACTATTCTGTTTTTCTGCGATCGCTGCTTTCCTTAGCATAAGGTTTCTGCCGTGTCAATTCCAGGTTTTCCGGCTTCTGGAGTCGTTCTGTTTGGACCATACATTCTATAGCATCATTCTTTTCCATTTCTGCACCCTTTCCATAATTGACACTGCCAGTTGGCAGACACTACCATCTTTTATCGTAATCTTGCGGTATACTTTTTATGAAAATCCGCATCCAAGTTGTATGTTTCCTTTACCATGACGCTCTGTTTGATGTCAGACCACAGTGCAACATTGCATTGGTGGCCATGCTAACCTTTTGTCTGACTATAGGAAACTGGAACATCAACAATTGAAAATTATTCACACCAACTGCCATACGTCCAACTCTTTTTAAACGTACGATGCCCCGTCAGTGTTCACAAAAATATCCATGTATTCATGGATATATTCTCTCAAACAAATGCATTTTCACATCCAATAACTTCTACAAACAAACCTGTGAACATGCCTGCTCACTTGCACTTTTGTCACAGCATATACATGTATAAATCTCACATATCACAATTTATTGTGCCCTACGTTCATGTGAAACAATATATTTAATAGGAAGTTCAACTGTGGTCTAACCTCTCTACCTACTGGCAAGATGTGATGACCAGCTGCTACCTCGGGCAGCTGGGTCTCTGCTTGGTTGTTGTCACTGGACCATGACGAAGAAGTCGAGCAGGTTGTACCATTTTCGAATTCTGGTCTCTTTCTGCGGTACACGCACCTTTGCCAGCGTTTCATGCAATACATATTGGCCCGTGGAGGGGTGCAGGTCATCAACACTAGAAAAGAGCCACCACATTTAAAATATAAAGGTTTAGGGTTAACCATGGATGAACAGTGGAGAAATAATGTTGAACAAACTCAAATAAATCCAAAATATCAGCTTAAACAATTTGTGTTTTCAACCTGTATAGAAGAATAATTGGCAAATGAATTGAATAGCGTATCACCTATTCTGATGCCTGCGTTATAATCTCTCAAGTTCAGTCAAAGTTGTTTAATAAAGATGTTAAAGAGATACGGGGAGAGTATGCTGCCTTGCCGATCGAGTAACACAACAGATTCACTGCGACATCCTGCACCAAGTTATCAAGTAGTCCTTCGTGAAAATACACTATCCCTCTCCAGAAAGGACACAATGTCCAAATCCAGCAAGTTATTTGTCATAGAGCACTCACCGGTCTATCCTTGGAAGGACAGCGGATACCACAGTCAGCGTCTGGTTATCATATGCAGCGGGCATTCGTTCGGAAAGTTCACATATTCATCGACAATGCTGTCCCATGGCTATACCAACCTGTCCCTGTCCTCAAGCAAATAGTTGGCCAAACTATTCGTGCCGATATGGAGAGCCGCAGCGTGAGGGTTGATCCTGATCTGACCAGCTGTGGACACTTCATCATCTGAGATCTATTTTTGACATGACCTTGGAATGTCTTTTCAGTATGTGTAGAAATAACATTTTGAAACTGCTGTGAGAGATTCTATGTTAAATTTTGTAACACATTCCAAGGGTGCAGCAACAATCACGTAATTTCATGATCGGTGATGAGCACAAATCGATGCACGCGTCTGGGCTGGTGCACTGTAGAAATGGTAATAATTTCATGACAGGTAATGTGTACAAATCCAGTAGAAATATTCGTAATTTTATGAGCCGTAATGTGTGTACCAATCCATGAAAGCTTCTGTGCTGGTGCACTGTAGAAATGTTCATAATTTCATGAAAAGTAATGTCCAGAAATCTATGTCACAATATGGAGTAATAATCCATCATGCTCAAATGCCAGTTGAAACCACTATTCTGTTTTTCTGCGATCGCTGCTTTCCTTAGCATAAGGTTTCTGCCGTGTCAATTCCAGGTTTTCCGGCTTCTGGAGTCGTTCTGTTTGGACCATACATTCTATAGCATCATTCTTGGAATCTTTCCTTGCTTGTTCTACACGCTTACATTTTAATCTACGGTCCATCACATGCATCCATTGACGTGTTTTGTTAACACTGAACATTGTCTTGGCCAACCAACCGCATCCAGGGCCCAGTCACCACTTTGCCAATGATGCCAAGTGCCCGTTTTGTGACAATAAATGCATATATTTTGATGGCATTAGCAATACTCTGTTGGACAGCGTTTCCTGTGGTGCTTGTAGTGGCAAAGAACTCCTGTATTGAGGTGTGGTAGTGATACCAGAGGCCACTGTTCAGAAAATAGATATGGAACCGACTGCCTTTCATTCGATGGTATAGTACACATATGTTTACTGTTTCCCCAGTTATTGTTCCACATTTGGTTTTCAAATATTGCGCTAATGGTTGACGACAATTAAACTACAAGTCGTGAAACAGCTTAGCTGTGCAACATACGGTAGCCTTAGTGTTGGTTCCTCCGCAATGTTTTAGGGGATAATTACCTTTCTTGATTACATAATTTATGACATGACAACTTTTTTTCACATTCAATTGCCGTTCCGTCAAGTGGGTGCATTGAGCAACGAAGACTATTAAGCTCTTTCTCAAACTTTCTCCCAGTTTTCGATCAACTGCACCGTTGATTTTGAATTAACTCTGGAAGATATTTGGGGAACTGATTTTTCAACAGAACTAAGGGTGTCAGTGATTGTGTAGTGGTATGTGACAATTTCTGTTTCTACAAGGTGACCAACTGATTTTGTCATATTTCAAGTCATCCTGATTTAAAGTAGCTTCATTCTGCCAATATCTAACAATGCTCAATTTGTTGTGATACCTGTATCTAACTCAACCTGAATCTAACTTCTTCATTTAAATTAGACAGTTCTTTGGCCATTTCGAGCACATTTTTTTATACCGTTTTGTATTCTAAATGGGACGTTTTATGTTTGATCTTTCAATCTGTTTTAGTTTTGCCCTCCTGAACCACCTCCTGCAGCTTTTTGTTTCGCTTTTTTAGTTTGGGCAATGTTTCTGATTCTGCTTTAAGGGCACGGTACTTACTACCCCGTGTCACCACTGATTCCTGTTTGCGATTCTGCTTTAAGGACACGGTACTTACTACCCCGTGTCACCACTGATTCCTGTTTGCGATTTAGAATCTGATTTATCCGTTTTCTGTTACACAGTTTCATTTTGTTCCTCAATTTTCGATTGCTTCTCACACGTTCTTCAGTTTGTCTTTGAACTCCTGTATTGTGGTGTGGTAGTGATACCAGAGGCCACTGTTCAGAAAATAGATATGGAACTGACTGCTTTTCGTGAAATAGCTTAGCTGTGCAACGTATGGTAGCCTTGGTGTTGGTTCCTCCACAATGTTTGAAGGGATAATTACCTTTCTTGAATACATCATTGATGTTGTTGGTGGCCTCAAATGACATCACAACTTTTTTCACATTCAATTGCCGTTCCATCAAGTGGGTGCATTGAGCAACGAAGACTATTACGCTCTTTCTCAAAACTTTCTCCCAGTTTTCGATCAACTGCACCGTTGGTCTTACAGCGATATGTCATTGTGTTCATGATGTTAGATTTTAAATTAACACTGGAAGATATTTGGGGAACTGCGATTCTGCTTTAAGGGCACGGTACTTACTACTCCATGTCACCACTGATTCCTGTTTGCGATTCTGCTTTAAGGGCACGGTACTTACTACCCCATGTCACCACTGATTCCTGTTTGCGATTCTGCTTTAAGGACACGGTACTTACTACCCCGTGTCACCACTGATTCCTGTTTTCGATTTAGCATCTGATTCATCCGTTTTCTGTTACACAGTTTCATTTCGTTCCTCAATTTTCAATTGCTTCTCACGCGTTCTTCAATTTGTCTTTGGGCAATAACTAGCCTGTTGTTAAGCTTCCTGTTTTCCTCTTTCAACATGGAACAGGCTGAACATGTTGAAAACAAGTTCAACCTGCCTGTGAGGACCTTGTTTTCTTGTTTTATAACATCTATCTTGTCCATAAGTCTCTTGTTTTCCAACATAAGATTGTCTACTGTAATTGTCTCAACCTGATCAACAGCAGGAGCCCTCCTAGCTCTGTCATGGTGCTCACTAACTCCACCAAAATATCTGCGAATGCACATGTAATTCCAAGAATTTGGATATGCTCCATAACTTGATACAACTGCCAGCTTGACATATATCCATGAAATATTGCATGTACATTTGTTCCGCTTAATTTGATTGAAGATCTTGTAGGCAACACCATTGGTCAGGTTTTCAGGTGTAACATTCATAAGTGTTGATACAAACTCATCCGTTGTTGTGAATTTAAACACTTGCAAATCACATGCGGGTGTAGAACTTACAGAAACAGTTGTGCTAAGGCTAGGTTTAGAACTAACATTTGTACTAAGGTTAGACATGGTGTACAAAATGAAACTACCACTGGTTAAATTAAATGTGAAATTGTGTCTGAATAAGTATTTGTCTGTGAATATGCAAGAAGTTTGTGTGATACTGCGATGCGGTTACAATTATTAAATTATTTTGAAATATAGTTCAATTACTTTCTTTCCAAAACATTTTACAACAATGTATATGTAATGATGTCAACAGTCATAAAAACAAAACAAGTATTTCGACAGTATTCGCAAAACAAAACTTACCTTCGTACAGTCACAAAAGCGTCGGAATGAAAACATTCCCAAACCTATAATGTAAAGAAGATATTCATTGGTCAATATGAAGGTAAACAAACTCGGCCACGTCATTTGCATACCGAGTATTTTGGCTTTTCCCGCGACCATGTGACCACGCCTTCGTACCAAATATGGGATACAAAACGACGCTATTTTTGTCAACAAAAAAGTGACGCCAACTTGCAGAACTTGATATACCTATCATAATGTAAAGAAAACATTCATTGGTCGATAAACAATCATTTGCATACTAAGTATTGTGGCTTTTCCCGCGACCATGTGACGCGAGAGCCACACCTACATGCCAAATATGGGACATAAAAAACGTCGCTATTTTTGTAGACAACAAAAGCGACGCCATCTAGCGGAACTTGATATACCTAACAGTCACTAGTTCCGTGGCAACTTAGGGATAAGTATATAGCCCGCACTTGTTACCACAAATACGGGGGTTATACCTATAGTCCACTATGGGTGTAACAAATCGTTAATATACGAGGCAAGCCAGTAGAAGATAGTCCAACTTACATTACATTACTCACCACCAAAGCGTCGCGTTGCTGTTTCTGATTTCTGTATTTTTTATCTGGTCTCATGCAAAGGCACTCCTTTACAGGTACCCTCACACGACAGGACCGTCGCCGTGGAGGAATTAAATATTCCTGCACTGTTGTCGGTATAATAACTATGACAGTTCTTGAACTCATTGTTGATTGCGTGATAACAAGCGATAGAATGACCAGAGGTCACTTTGGAAGTCACGTGATGGCAGAGCACAAGGCTTCAAAACATGTCATATTTTTCGATCGCGATTACGTAAAATAATTACTCGAAGACAATAGGCATGTTACAAATGTTCGTTTTTATTGCATTTCAGGATTTTATTCATATGTGTAAAACACACAGATCAGCAGTTAGATAATAATAGTACATCGATATGACAAAACATGAAAATGGCCCAAAAAACAAAAATCGGAAAAAATATCGATTTTTGAGGAGCGCGCGGTGCCTTAATTTTGCCATTGTGACGTTTTAATTATCTATTTTTGACATGCGTTTTGAGTATGTGAAGAAATAACATTTTAAAACTGCTGTGAGAGATTCCATGTTTAATTTTATAACATATTCCAAGACAGCAGCAACACTCATAGTTTCATAAAAAGGCAATGTCCAAAAGTCTCTCTATGAAGGTGCACTGTAGAAATGTTCGTAATTTTATGAGCACAAATTGCTGCAAGCATCTATGCTGGTGCATTGTAGAAAATGTCATGATTTCATGAAAGGTAATGTGTACGTATCCAGTAGAAATTTTCGTCATTTCATGAGCTGTAAATGTGTACAAATCCATGCAAGCGTCTGTGCTTGTGCACTGTAGAAATGTTCGTAATTTCATGAGCCGTAATGTGTACAAATCCATACAAGCATCTCTCATACGACGCACGAAACTGCTCAACTATAACCAACTTCAGCTTGGGAGTCTCCATACTGAAAATAAAATAAATATAATAGTAGATTTCTGCATATTCATCCAATTTATTCCCAGTAGAACTTTACCACACTGTTCCTAGTGCACATAACATCGACATTATTTCACTTGCGATTCGCGACAGAAACCATGTGTTGATACAAACTCATCCCTAGTTGTGAATGTAATCCATTGCAAATCACATGCCGGTGTAGAACTTACAGAAACAGTTGTACTAAGGCTAGGTTTAGAACTAACAGTTGTTAGACATGGTGTACAAAATGAAACTACCACTGCTTAAATTAAATGTGGAATTGTGTCAGAACAAGTATTTGTCTGTGAATATGCAAGAAGTTTGTGTGATACTGCGATGCGGTTACAATTATTAAATTATTTTCAAATAAAGTTCAATTACAATAAACCAATGCTATGGGTGCATGCACCAAAAATCATCCACAGCAAGCCAATGCTCCATTGTAAATCGCACAACTGCTGGTGGTCGAATTTGCAAGCGTGTTATTGTTGCTGCATGATTATTTCGATAATTATATATGCCGTTAAAGCTATGGTATAATTAGAACATATTTACCCTAAAATGTTGCACTTGAACCAACGATACGTCAGGCGAGCCTGGCATAATCCATTGCAGCCGCGCCCCATCCATAGCCAAATCCGGGCATCACTCGATTCTCGCATAATGGACGGAGCACCGTGCTTAATGTTCTGGGGATTCCCCCCCCCCCGATATGTTTATTTATGGAATAGCCCAAAGATTATAAGCATATATGAGTTTCAGAAATCTTCTTAAACTCTGCAATATACATCAGTGTACACATGTGTTTGCCTATTCTACCTTCAGGCACAAACACCGCCATTTGCAGTAAGTCGTCGCCCGATTCCGTCCTGTTGAATTCAAGACCTTCTTCAGGGTGGGGCGTCAAACAGTCGACTGCTTCATTGGATCACGCGCACCTGCGCAGATGAAGGCATTACAGGTATCACAGACAGGAAGTCATCAGGGGTCAGTCTTCAGAAGCCTCTCGCTGATCGTGTTTTGGTGATGCTGTAGTACATGGCAAGTCTTGACAAGTATGCCTCAATTGGCGATAGATTTGGTGAGTAAGAGTGTTGCATGTGTCACAGTGCACACTCTGCTTAAATTTATCCATGATCACCTTGTCCGAAAAATTATTGTGTGGCCAACGCCTGAGGAACAGAGGGAAATTAAAGACATGTTCATGGACCTGACAAATTTTCCTGGAGTCCTCAGCATAATAGATGGCACTCACATCAGGATAAATAAAGTTATATGGGGTACGACTACTACAATAGTTTTGCAGGGACTAGTATAAGAAGACATGCGATTCACGAACGTCTATGCTGGATTGCCTGGCAAAGTTCATGATGCTAAAGATCGTCATGACTATATTGTCAAGCTGTGTGCTCCACAATCTGTGCCTTATATGGATGTTGTTGAAGAGGTTTTACAAGAGGATCATTTGCCCCAGCTTATACCCAACCCACAGAATTATGATGGGGAGGCACAGGTAGCTGCAGCTCAGAAAAGACTGGGAATTGCATGACGGTTTACTGTTGGTTGATTGCACACTAATATCATGTATATTTTCATGCAACACAAATACATTCACTTTGTCAGGGACATGTTAAGAGAAACACATGTTGAGCAAAAAATACATGATATAAACATGAAAATATGATACCCGTCTTTAAATTTTCTCTAAATTAATTATACAAGATATTAGTATGGTGTAGCATCGAAGTCTTACTCCTCATTGTCAGTGAAATGTCAAGTGCTGTTACAGTTCCAGTATGAGTGTACATGGTGATCAAAATGATGCCAGAAAATATTTCCATCAATAGATCCAAAATAATGTAGGTCAGTGATATGTTTCTAGGAACATGCATAACACATTTTAAGCATCTCACCATCAGGCTCCCCTAGCGGCCTGGGCAGCACAGCCAGGCTCCATCCACTACAGGTCCAGTAACTGGACTGAATAGTAAATACCCCCCCACCCCCACCCCCCCCCAAGTATCGTCCGGTGATGCAATAAGTAAATGTGTATAAAGATGTATATTAACTTACTTTCATAGAGTTTAACATATTTTGTCACAATTAGACATTTGCCAATATCATGACGATTTTTTATGAACCCTTTATTAATGCAAAACGCCCAAAACAGCAACAGAAAAACATCGCAATGACTAAATTTCAGTGTTTGCTGGTGATAGTTCTAGAGTCAGAGATTAGAGACTCTACGTCCCTTGCGTTTGCTCGTCTGTCCCTATTAACTTCTCGTTATCGGTTATCCTCAATTCTCCACTCTTCCATTTCTCGAAGCAATTGTAGGGATTCCTCAGAAGAATTTTTGGACTGTCTGGCCCGCTTCTGCCATTTTCTTTTAGTGTTCTTAGTCTCTGACAAAACCAGTGAAGATTCTCCGTCTGACTCAGATGAAGTAAATGAGCTTTCCCCTATTGGTTTCTCACTAGGCTTCTGTGCTTTTGTATCAGGTTTAGACGTAGAAGGTTCTGGTACACTTGATCCAGAAACGAAAGGAGGGTTGATATCATGCCTCTTATCCAGGAGCTGTTCCATTTGTGGATGATACTGAAATGTCTTTTTTCGCTCCTGTCTTCTTTTTGTTTTGCCGAATTGCATTATGAAATCTGACCACACTCCGAAATTTGCTTTCCACCTTATTCTGAGAATATTTATGTCCTAATTTAACAAGTTCTGTGTGGTGATGTTTCTCCAGATTTCTTTTTTTTTCTTGTTCAGGGGGTTTTCAAATTCTGCTTCATACTTCCTGTATAAATGTATCAAGGCGAGTGTAGCTTGGTGACTCCATGGCGTGTACAAAGAAACAGCACCTTCAGCATGTTCAGTGTCACCTGGAAAAAAACAACAACAGTGTCAATAAACACTTGACAAAGCCTGCAGGACATCATCTTTGAAAGTTATAAATTACACCAAACATGGATTCTGATGAAGGATATTTGTGAATGTGATAAACATTACATATGTGATACATTACACTTTATCTGTAACTGGATCCATAGCACTTGCATTTCAGTCAAGACCTTGTAAGTATTAACGTACAACATTTTACCTTTTGTAACCGGCATGGTTACTGGACAATTAGTAATTTATAATTGCCCCTACCAATCACCCCACTGGTCACCCAGCAAAGGTCATGCGAGGATACCAGAGGAGCACAGGGTTGATGGTGCCATTACTTGCCACCATATGGCAGCACCCTGGGTAATCTATGCAGAATCTAGTTAATTAGTTATTATTATTATAACTATTTATGTTATGGTTAATTGCATTTACTGTGTAGGTTGCTGGTCATGTTACTAATAATTAAGTTGTTTAAATACAAAATTTACCCAAGAGACAGTAGTCACATGTGGTCAGGGGAGGGGCTGTCTCCCAGTGGGCCAGGCCTGATCCCACTGTCAACAAGACACCAACAACCCTGTTTTGGTGCAGATGACCCCCTGTAAAATGCAGGATGTGGTTGCACTGAGTCGGTGCTCAGACACATTTTAACACCTTTGTTTAGGCCTGCAATGCCCAGTTGGGGTTTTTATATAGTTTTTGTTATACAAAATAAAGGAAATCATCATTTCCCGTCTTCATGCGATTCCACAGTTACACTTAAGCTGTCAATAAAACCTCCTATATAAAGCCAATGTCAGATACATAGGCTGTACAAGCAGGCTGATACAAGACACAGCTAAACAGCTACAGTTTTAGATATGATGTTAATTTTGTATAATGTCAAACAATTATAGCTTATGGTCTTCGACATAAAAGTAGCCCACTGTATTTATTACTAACTGTCATCAGAATCTTTTTCTTCTTCTTCCTTCTCAGTTGATGCTTGCCCACCCAGAGCCTCTTCGGCATTATTTCTTATTTTATCTGTCATGTTGCATCTTGTTTCTGAAAAAAAACAATTATAATTATATGTTACCAACTTGCCATCTGCTACAATAAGAAAATCAAGAAAAACAGAAAGTAAGAAAAAAACAGATCACAAGAAGTATGTACATGTATGCCAAAGAGTGTTTTGAAGACATCTTCGCTTTGCTTATAGAGTATGCATGAGCACTGATTTTTTTAAGTCAAAACGCTCACATTTTGTAAAATCTGAGTGAGATGCATATTCTTTTTCATTTTTAAATCGAAAAGCCAAACTAAGTGCATGTGAAGTGTGTTCAGCATATTCAGACAGTACTTGCAGAAAAGGACAGACCCCACCCCTCCACATGCACTCAGCCTTTTTGAGCTGGGATGTAGAGCTTTGACCACCACCCATCCGAGTTCGTTTCATGTTACAACCTCTAACTTTTGGGTGTCCTACCCCTGGTCCCCACATATGTTCCCCAATGATTTTAAGGTACAGTGCGCCCCCCAGGTATCTGGTGCTCACCGTGTTAAAATTGGGAGGTTTGTAAATAGAAATACTCTAAACAGCTAACTCACGACAACGGCTGTTTAAAGAAACAGCATTTTACATTCGTCTTAATATGACCGAAATCGGCCATGAACATATTATACCCTCTCAAGAATTCAGCGGTGACATCGACAACTAAACTATCCTTATTAACAACGGATATATGATGGCCCAGATGTACAGCATCTTGGGTCCTATACAACTCGGTGTCATTAAAAAACAGTTCTGTTGTTGGGTTTACAATTGCGATCTCTAAAAACCAAATATCTACTCTTAGTACCATTAAAATTTACACAGTATTCGTGTGCATATTTTTCGCATATATCGAATAAAACCTTGAGTCCAGATCTTGTGGGTGTTAGCAAAGTGAGATCATCTGCCTGTCCTATGCAACTCGTATAGTGGTTGCCCATGTGGCATTCCACGCCACTCTTTTCTAATTGTTCAAACAATCCATCCATGTAAATGGAGAAGAGAATAGGAGAAAGGATTGCTCCCTGTTTGACTCCATTACAAGCGGTAAACTGGGATGACATACTAGACCCCATCTTACTTGAAGCTTTTGTTTTGTATACATATACAGCAGCAATCTTAATACCAGGGGTGATACCTTACGTTTTAGAAGTACTCTAAAAAGCTTTCAATAATTGACCCTGTCGAATGCTTTGCTGGCATCTAACATGATTGCATACACATTACTGTCATTTGCATTATAATAACAGATTGTCTCCATCATAACATATGTGCAGTGACTAGTGGACATATTGTGTTTAAAACCAAATTGCAAAAGCGATGTTTCAAGAGCATTTTGTTCCTTAGATAGTATAACAACATCAAACAGTTTGGCAACAATGCTGCCAAGAATAATAACTCTAAAATTGTCGGATGTACATACTAATTGTCTCTTATCTTTTGGTATAGGAACCATAGTTCCCACTAACATTGAGTCGGGGTTAAAACCATGTACCAACATACTGTTAAAAATGAATGCTAACAGCACAAAGAGTATTTTCTGACCATGTATGATCTTCTTGTTATTCTCCGTATTTATAGTATTCATCTGATCAACATGATATGACACAGTGTTGTAGAGGTGATTATGTTTCTCAGAAAAAAGTTTTGCTATTTCTTCATCACCCACCACACGCATTCTTGAAGGCAAGAATATATTTCTGCCTTTGTCCGGCGCACCTCAGACCACAAGTCCCGTGTCCGGCGCACCTCAGACCACAAGTCCCGGTTTCTATTTTCGCTAATGGCTTCAGCCTCCTGCTCAGGTGTTCAACTTGTTTAGACCACCCAGGAAGTTTCATTCTGCCACCACCTGAATTAAGGTTGTTTTTAGGATAAGTGGTAGGTATACATTCTGACGATTCTATACACATTTAGTATGTCATTGTAGGTATGTGACAAAAAAATTCAACCTACATGGATAGACATCAATTGAGTATCATTGTACAGAGCCTGAAAAAAACTGTTGATACAGTCTTCACTTAATTCATGATTTAACTAAATCATCAATTAATGATCTTAATTACTTTGATTGATAAACAATACGCATTTATTAATAAATGAAAATATCAGAATGCAACATTTCCCCCCAATTTTTAGTATAGTATTTTTTTCATTGCATCTATACCAAGAAATAACAATCTTTTTGGTAATAACTTGATGTTATTATTAATTAATAATTAGCCAAATTAGTGAATATCAACCGTTTCAGGGCAGACCTGAATCCAATAAACCTCTAAGTAAAAATCATGCAAAGTAAAGACATGTAAGGTTCTACATATCAAGATATTATAATTAGGTCACCCTTAATTAACTGTCTGCCGTAATCGACCGACACACTAGCCCATATGTGATGACACAGACGTGTTTTTTTAGTTTTGATTGATTTTTTGAGGGGTCTTTCATGTATTTTTTCTAAACTTTACTCGATAACTACCCAGCCTAAAAACCTTGGGTAGGGTTACTGCAAACAAACAATTCATTAAGGGTGGCCGCATAAGTGAATCAAACGTACCTACCTATTTACAATATATACACAAAATTTCTCGTTAATTTTACAATACGATCAAATCCTCACATATCAGATCCGCTGCAAGGGCATACTTTGAGATGTCATAGTCCACAGCATTGTCCTGGTCAGTTTCCTTCTCTCTCCAGTACCACACAACATAACTTCCACCTGCTTTCTTTAATAGTTTTTCAACTTTACTGTTGTACACAGTTTTGCTTGAGTCATCATCATACCAAACATGACAAATGACAAAAAAAAACATTGATGCCGAAATATCGTTGGTACTGCCTCTCAAGAACTTCAACTAGTTTCAACAGGCATGCTACCATCATGGAGGCAAACAGGGGCTCATCCACTGGTGTTCGTTTGAGTTTGATGAGAGTTTCATCGTCTGCAGCTAGCTCATTTCCGAAGAAGTCAGTCGTAGTGGAAAGGGTGTCTTCTGGCTTTTCACAACACTTTTTTTCCATTTCAGCAAGTTCTACACTTTTGAAGTATGTAGTTTTCATCAGTTTAATTTTGGCATCCTTCTTGGCAATTAACACTCTGAAACAGATGAAGGTCAAATACCTGAAACAGGAAATAATTAGAAAAAACATGAGTGTTAATTTGTGACGTTAAATGTTTAACCTATTCAAATATTTCTGCTTCATAGTGCACCTTGTCAGGGAAACGGATTCCAAACGCTTTTTTAGCCGCAATTTCCTTGGTGTAAGAACTCCTTGGCGGTGTGATGATCGTATAGCTGATCCTGGTGTCACATGCAGCTGGGATCCTAGTGTCACAGGCAGCTGGGGTCCTACGTACGCAGTTGAAGGTCCTGGCTGGGGCTCCTCTGGTACAACTGGCTTGGGATGCACCACAACTGGCTATGATCAGCTGGTGAGGAAAAATCTGGCATGGCATTTTTTCCTTCACAGCGTTTATTGTCTTTGTGACCGAACTGTCATTTGTTGTGTATATAAAAAGGATGTGTCCATTTTTCAAATTGTTCAAATCATCAGGGAAGAGGCTGAAATCGTTGGTTAAATACTGCAGAATCTTGCCTGGCTTCCTGGCCACTTTCTGCTTCTTCTTTGGAGGCATTGTTACCTTTTACGTTAAAACAAAACGTAAAAGATATAAGAATGATAATACTGCAGTTAGAAATCAGAGGAGATCAGGTGCCTGTGTTTTGTTGATCTGTAACTCGTGGAATAAAAAGGGAAAAGCAAGATTAAATATTCCATCAACTGAATCAAGCATAAAATTTCCCTTCACACAATTCCTTATATTTGGGTTATTATCACGAATAAGGTAGAAACAAATGTTTAGAAAGTTCAAGTAAATGTATGAAGTAATGATAAAAAAATTAGCAGAATCAACAATCCAAAAAATTTACTTAAATTCATAAAATAGAAGGGGCTAAATAATACAGCAATAAAAGCATATGGTCCCTTGTGTTTGTAAACAACAGCATCAGCCAATAACATTGCAAGAATAGGGTCACGTGACCTAAATGCCGGGAAGAACAGCTCTATTTTTAGCATGAATAGTATCCTTCAAAATCTTCAATCAGCGTTACTAAGGCATTGTTTTCATGAAATTCATCGGGAAACTATTAAATACACCAAAAAGAATTATTTTTAGTATGATCATGGTGGGCCACGGTCGTTTAAACGACGACAAACAGAGGGGATTGTCGCTGTGAAATTCAACCCGATCAACCATTTCTTTTGTCGGTTTGACATGAAATTTTTCTAACTCTAGAAAACAATGTGCTAATAGTTTAATTTGCCTCAGATTTGGCACACACATAGACAAGTATATGGAAATACAAATTATAAAGGTTTGAAAGAAAAATTTAGCTACCTTCAGGTAAATGGTCGATGACTTTGACAGTCAAAAACTTTGACGTAAATATTTTTTGACTTCTACAAATCGGATTGGAATATTTCGAAAACGACACGTCACCGGAACATGTTAACTACATCATCACAACGAGTGTTCTGCGGGAGCTCCTAAAATACGCCAGCAAAACGCGCAGCAAAAACACGGTCACCGGGCGAACGAACGAGCACGGAGATCGACGTCGCGGCCAAAGCGATTAGCGCATAAGTGGGCCAATTGTCGCGTACCTAGTCATTGTATATTCTAGATAATTCGTTGTATTGTAACATGGAGAGGTTATACTCAAGATCACTACTGTATTGGTTAAATAGTTCAGTACTACTGGCTTTATGCCATGGTAGTTTGCGACAATAGTTCTTTTCGAACATGTGGTCAACATTTATATCCAACCTAACTTTAAGTGGTACATGGTCAGAAAACAAGAAGTTGTCTATAATAGCACATTCAAGTACCTTCTGTCGTAAATTTGCCGTGGTTAAAAAATTATCAATTCTGAAGGTCAAACAGTTTGGACTTACATAAGTATTTGTCACTTGCGCATCTGGAGCATCTATACATACCGTAAGATTAAAATCCGATATAAAATTCCTCAATGCATATGCACGAGGCGTGCGTATTCCTAGTTAAATCTGTATTTATGGCACCCCCGTAGAAAACAGGTTACATACGTTTTCTCTAGAATAGGCCACTTGGTTGCCATGCGTATGCGCAACAGGAATTCTACACAACATTTTTGGTCTAAAGGTAACCATTTCGTGTCACGACCTCTCCGATGCCTGTTTTTGCTATGATCTTTCGCAGGCGGAAACGCAACCAGATACACGCACTGATCTATATATAACTGAATGACGCACGCCGTATTCATTTGTATGGCGCCAGGTGGCGTAATTTTTTTTCCTATCAACGTTCCGGTGTAACGGGCCCAGAGTAGTCCCGTGCCGAAAGTCTGCGGAAGTATGCATTTTGTGTATTGCGCGTGCTGTTTATGCGCACTGCCGGTGTCGTTGTAGAAAATCGTTATTCACAGGTGTTACAACAAACATTTCTTCGTATGATGCACGGTAACAATTTATTATAATGAATGTTCGCCTTCAGTTATTGTGAAGCCACCGACGAAAAGAAAGAAAACTTACACATAGCGATTTCCTCGTTGTGTGTGGCGTTCTTCTACTCAGTTCGGCACGCGCAAATCGCGAAAGTGACATACGAAGCAACGAGGACGTTATAATAATAATAAAAGTACTTATACATAGTAGTATTTTACAGGCCATCATTTGCTAAGAGAATAATTATACTAAGAATAGTCTACACAAATGCTAAACATAAAAAGAAATGCTAACAAAATAAACATGTTAACATAGTATATAACACTACCGGACACACATGCGATGGCATTTTCGTTATGCCATTGTTACGCATGAGGTTTCTTGCGATATTAAATATTTGTTTTTGGTAATTTTTACAATTGACGATCTTAGCCGTGAGTAGTGTTCCTTTGTGTTAACCAGCAAGCTGTTGAAGACCACGCATTGCTTGGCTGTCGATGCGCCTCGAGACGAGTTTGCAGCCACATGCGCTCAGCTCGCAGTCGACGCTGTTTCTTGTCCCGAAGCTCGTCAGTCTACCACGGACAGTGAGGTCGCAATGTAATGGTCGTCTTACGCAGTGGGGCTTGTTTGTCAACAATCCAACGTAAACCATTGGTGTGTGTCGCAACGATGTCACTAACTGGTGCGACACTGTTCATATTCCCTAGCAAAGAGGTGATATATATTGTTTTAAATCGGGAAGGCGTATATGACGCAGTCGCCGAAAAACTATTTCTTTACGCACTCGAGCAGGCTTTCTGGCATTTACATAGAATTTGATGGCCATGTGATCACTGAATGGATTACCATGTGTGTCACATATGCACGGGTCATAGACACTCGGTCGTGTAGATACTATTCCGTTGTGGTTTCGAACGAGTAGGTGACCTTAATTGTGTGTAGCGTATGTAACTAGTTGAGTAATGCCACGGTCATCGTGCGTCTCAGAGAAATGCCGGACGTCAAATAACGGACGCTGTGATGCTGGACCCACATGACACCGAGTAAGCTGACCACTGGTCAGAGAAAACAGAGTTAATGACACCATTTCTCTTAGATACTGGGGGGCGGTATACTACTCCTAGTCTGAACGTAACGCCACGTGCCGTAACGTAGTAATCAGCATGCTCAAAATGCGTGAATTTATTGCGAGTTTCCACTTTCAAGCCGGACTTGTAAATGACAGCCACCCCACCACCGCACTTCTGAGCAGGTCGTGACACGGTGTGAAACTTATAGCCATCTGGAACCAGCTGCGCTATTACATGGTTGTCCACGACGCTGCCGAGCCATGTTTCCGTCAACGCTATCCTTCGGCTAGTTAGTTTACATACGGTAGTCAGAACACACGCACGCACGCACGCACGCACGCACGCACGCACACACACACACACACACACATCGCATGAAATACATTGTGGAGTTGCTCTGAATGAACACAATCCCAATACAAGACAGAATTTGCAGTACTGTAGATGCCAGTTTAATTGAAAACAGACCGTGGACATCCACAGTCTGCATGAGGTCCTTGGTCCGTGAGTGTATTCTAACGATGTCCACGGTGTACAACATTCACGCACGCACGCACGCACGCACGCACGCACCCACCCACGCACATATTGGTTTTGTTATAGCCAGCTTTGTTTAGTAGATCGTACGCTTACAATTGGTATCAACCATGATACCAGGGTCAATAATAAAAAAATATACCTTTTGACCCCAAAATTACACCTTTATCTTTAATGAGTGATACTTTTCAGTGGAATAAATGTGATTGTCATGTGTGGTGTTATGGCTGATAGTTTTTGTCAATAACAGCGGTATTCATGAACGGAAGTGATTTCAACCTAATGGCCTACATTATATTATAGTTTTCACGCATCTAGCCTCGTTGTAACAAACACACACGGGGAAAACTTCGGGACTTTTGATATGTTGTTCTATATGGTATTTTGCAACTATCCTGAACAAATTTGCTTTGTACTATTTATTTTTTCATGTTCAACCCTAATGCTCAAGAACTGACCCGTGTTGGTGCTCGTGCGGCCAACCAGGTAAATTAATTATTTATTTGCAGTTATGCTTCTGCTTTGTGTTACAGGGTTGCGCGTCCGTGCTGGAGAACCATCGAACGTGTTTTACAGCACATTCGGTGTTCACCTACACAACAGGACCGCCGTTTGTCAGCAAACAACAGGACCGCCGGTTGTCAACAAACAACAGGGCCGCCGGTTGTCAACAGCTGGACTGCCGGTTGTCAACAGTAGGACCGCCGGTTGTCAACAGCAGGATCGCCGGTTGTCAACAGCAGGACCGCCGGTTGTCAACTTTACAATGACGCACAACACGACACCTCACTATAGCGGACATGATCACAATTATATAGATTTACATGCTCAAGTCCAATGCTAGCGGATTTGTCTGTATTTATTTCAGTTGGACTTTATTAGTGTGGTCTTACATTATGTTCTTTGTTTTAAAATGTTGTCTTTGTATTTGGTGGTAAAGTTTAAACTTTTTTTAACAAATCTGATTTCTGTACAGGAACATGACGAAATTATTACTCTTCAAAATAAACTCTACTAGTAATTGTCATTATTGTATTGTATCAAGAACTAAATTGTGGAAATTATAGTTCCTATAACTGATACCACTAATTTACAAAGCTGCGAGATAACAAAACAGACACATGTTCAAGTAACAAGTCATTTGTTCTAGCCTACTGGTTCCAGCGGTGTCGCACTTGATATATTCTCCCCCACACATTTTAGCCATAATATCAAGTGTTCACGCCAGTTTCCTGTCTCTGACGTGATTGCGTCTCAGACCAAGTTCAGTAGTCCGATGTATTATCGTGACAGCAACTAGTTCGTCGAATGATTAAGAATATTT
Organism: Lamellibrachia satsuma; assembly: GCA_033239005.1. Classification (NCBI taxonomy): domain Eukaryota; kingdom Metazoa; phylum Annelida; class Polychaeta; order Sabellida; family Siboglinidae; genus Lamellibrachia; species Lamellibrachia satsuma. Next base: position 1,015,994 of record BSQZ01000103.1, read on the forward strand.
CCCGCTTTAGATCCTTTACATCACATGCATTATTATATAACTTGACCAATGTATGTCATTGTATACGTTCTGTTTGTGACACTCCTATCCACCTCGCCATCATCTCTCTTTCCTCTGTTTTCCGTCGGCTGTTTCCCCGCCATATTTACGTAAATGCGCACGAACACAGCAAATTCTTTGAGAATTCGTCTCCTCAGGATCTGAATAGTTGTAGTTGTGATGTGTAGATGGGTGTGTAAGTTGTAGCGTGGAAGAAATAATTCGAGAGACAGGATGGTGAAAACGTTTATGTGCCATTCAGTTTGTTTCATGTTTGTATATATACCTATCGGTTGTATGCATGAGGTTGTGGGCACTGGAGTTAACTTGACTGGGTGGTGCAAGGAGTCATACGCTCTTGCGGTAGTTGCCTTTTTGTCCCATGCAACGCCAGGCAACTCGGCTAGTCTACTTAATAAAGTAGTTTGTGACTCTATGTGTCTGTCTCTCTGTCTGTATGTTAGCTCATATCACAGTCAGTTTCGCACGTATCGGGCTGCAGTTGTGTAGACGTGCCCCGGGGGTCCATTGTGATATTTTAAATTTCCGGGGGATGGGGTATTGCGCCGAAGGAACCAATAATATATTCCATGGGATGACTGACAATAATTTAAAGTTAAATGCAAATGCAACAGAGTTCCTTATTATTGATGCATGGAAGCATTAAGGTAAACTTGATAGTTTTTTCTCGACACCTATGCTGAGCCAGTCACACCGGCCGTCTCATCACCGAATTTAGGAGTCGCATGTCTGCTGCTTTTATCACATTCGTGACCATCGTCGTATTCGCCGGTATGTATTTTTTTATGTTGCCATAACTATTGCAACTGCTCTTGTTAGCTGTAGGCTTGACTATTGCAATTCCCTTTTCACAATATTGCTTTCAATGACATCTTGAAACTTCAACGTGTGCAAAAATTTTTGGCAAGGGTAGTCTCCTCGTTTCTCTCACTCGGTACCATTTCATAAATCATTGCATTGGCTCCCTGTCAGATATCGTATTATTTTTAAGATCTGTACAATTGCCTGTCAAGCACTTTCATCCAAGCTCGATCATCTAATTCTGATCTTCGTACCAATCCAACTGTTTACAACTGGAACTGCTCATCCATTAGAAACTGGTTTTGTTTTGGTGTGCTGCTTCTAAGTCCACCGGCTTATGTAACAACAATCATGTTTGTGAAAATGTTGGGTAGAATGTTGGCAACAGTGCTTAAAAATATATATAAATATTGTTGTGAACATGAAAACGATTGTTGCCATATCTATGTAAAGGCTTAGTATGATTTTGAATTGTTTTAAGGGGAAAATGAGTTTTGGTTTTCATAAAAAAATTAATATACAAACAATAAAATTATCAACAATACAATGGTATGTGATGCAACTGGCATCCAGCTGGTTGAATGTACGATAGAAGGTAGCCCAAAACCAAGAATAAGTCAACAGTATGCAAATTACAAGACAGGCGTCTATGATAGAGTTTATCACCTCACTAACTCATGACATGACTTGGTCGCTCGTTTCTGCAACAGAACTGCTTGTTCTGACAGAAAGGCTGTGTGTGACCCGGAGTCACCTCGCAGTCCAGATGATCCTACCCTTAATGACAAGGCAGAAGGAATCTCACAGAACGGTATGGCGGGAAAACAACATATGCATGTTTGGTCGGCCTATAACTCGCTCGTGCAACCACCACCTGCCGCAGATTCTCAAGCAGTAGGCGTAGGCGTAGTAGGCGTAAACAAGGTGTTTGGCCTTCCCATTGTTAATGCTGCAGTTCACGAATGGCCCACTTTGTTTATAGCAGTGGATCAGCTTACAAGATTGAATGAGCTCGTATCTCGACCCGGCCACAAATTGGTGGCCACCCTGGACATGGACCTGTACAGGAGAGCTTTGAAGCTGGAATACATCGATAAGTTGAAGAACAAGTGGGTGCTATGCCCGGGTGCATTTCACACCGTACTGTGTGCCCTCCGATGTTTGGGCAGAACGATTGAAGGTTGCGGTCTTGATGAGGCTTGGCAGGAAGCAGACACGTACAGATGTTCTCCTCTTGGCTCTGAGTATCTCAACTTGGCAGCATTGATCATGGGCACTGCGTCGTCACAAAGTCATGCTCCAGCCTATCTATGATTTACTTAGTCCACTGAAAGTAGCCGCTTTGATCAACTGGCACGCTCTTACTGGACGCGACACGACAGGACATACAGGGAAAGGGGTAGAAAGGATGTTTCACAGCCTATCTAGCTTCTATCCCTGCAGTACTCAGTGCGATGTCTAGCCTTGGTGTAGGACAGGAACCGTCTACCGAAGTGTATAAAGGTGAAGAATTCCTATGAACACTCTTCTGCCCACAGACACTCTCAATCGTACACGCAAAGGATGTGAGATGGCATATGTTCAAGCAACTGAAGCCTGACCAAGGAGTGGACAAACTTCCACCTACCCCAGGCGCATGGGAGGAACACAAGACGTGCTCATGTGCAGGCACGCATCTGGTCTCAGGACCTTGTCCTGCACCCAGAATGTTCCAACCCACTGCTACTTGGATGGCGACAACAAGGTGACAGGCTGATGTCCGACGATCCTCCCACACCAAATTCAGTGCTACAGCTCATCAAATGCAACTGTGGTGCCACTAATTTCGAATCAACGAACAAATGTACCCGAAGGTGCTCGTGCAAACGAAACAACCCTACATGCACAGAGCCTTGCCACTGACGACCACTGGTGCTGAAACACGAGTGACTGATCGGAGAAGACATCGAAGATGAAGATTAAAGTGAGTATTGCAGTTAAGGCAACTTTGTCTATAGTGTTTGAATCATAATGTGACTATCATGGCTAAGCCAACTGAGTTGCAGGAATAAGAATATTGGATTGGTTCAACAACACTTCAGTTACGTAATTTCGTAAATTATACGGACCAAAAATTCACATTACGCTGGCTCCATTTTGGAGTTATGTATGACATATAACTCCACCACTAACTTATATAACGACTTTAATTGGCATGGGAACATCATATTACTGAAATATAGGCAAAACACCGACCATTTTAATTAGTCATATCATTATGTGATATGGTTATTATGAACAACAAATGTTTGCCTTTTGGGGGCAATTTTCACACCCTTGTCTATTTCCAGCTAAAAATCACCCCAAACAATCATGGAAAAAATGGCAACATCACTTTTCGTAATCTTCATGGTTTTTAGATGGGAATGAACACCATTTAAAAGATTCTGCCCAAAATTTGGGGTTTGTTACATAGGCTGGTGGACTACTAGCTTGGGTCTCCCGAGAATTTTAGCGCAATAGAAGTGTTTTATATTGCATTGTAATGTGGACGTTTGTGTAAATTACGTAACTCGGAACAATAGTTACTGCTTCACCCATTGTTACGCGATCTACGCCAAACGTCTACCGAACGCTTCGTGAAACCGGAAGTTGTACGTGATTTTTATGGCCCGAAGATGTCATCGCCACTAAATTGGCAGTGCAAGTACCAACACTCGATTGGGTCGTACAAGGAGGCATACACTCTTGCCTTTTTGCCTACTTATGATCGTTGAAATATCAGGTGATGTCTTATGTACGAAACAAATGATGCGTTTACCAACAGTCGAGTTTACCTTTCTAAATATACATAGTATTACTGCTAGTGCTGTAGGCGAAGAACGGTATTCCGTGGGCGTCCTTTGTTAACTCCCATCATCTTTGTAGTGGATGATGCATTCTTGAATGCATTCAGCTCGCTCTTCAGCACATTCGTGGTTAACTGGAAGTGGCCACTCCAGACGGGAACAGTGATGCTGTAGGCACGCCATGAACAAACGGTCGCATAACATGAGACACTCATTATGAAGAGTTGTGTACCCGGCGACACACGCGCACGTTGCCAAAAGAGCGAATATCGTAACCTGAAAAGCACAAGGCAAAAAAAACGTGAAAATAAGTGTTGCTCTCTTCATGAAATAATGTGATATACATTTAATGAACAAATGCATATTTGTATTATATATAAAATCGACATTCTCACAAACATATGGCCATTGATTGGTGCAAGATTTTGGTACAACCTTAAGGCACCTACCCTGAAATAAAAGTAAGGAAACCATAGTTTTTTTTTAATCCATTTTATTACATTTTACAAAAAAATGGGGTCCCATGCAGTTAAGGAGGCGTTTTAACGTAAAGGTACACTTGCCAATATGCACTTTCCATCATTGCATTCAAACAATTAATTGTGTAATATAAACCATGGGTGAATATCGCCCAGTGGCTATAGTAAGGAACCTACAGGCCACATTTCACGAAAATACATGCAATATTTGTTAGGGAAAATCTGCACAATATGCCTTTGTTGACACATTTCTTAGTCCTACTTCATTAGTTATAAATTTTGTTAAATTGGCCGCCAATAGGTGAACTAAGCGTGACAAATTTTGTACAAATTTGAGTAGTAGGTACGGCATAAAGTAATTTTGGATTTAATAGTACATTTTCCGTTAAGAAAAAAATTTTAATGTCCTCACACAAAAAAACACCCCATTAAAGCTAATAATAATGAATTCCTACTGAAAAAAAATTTTTAGAAACTATATTTGACATCCCATTGCCAAACAGTAATTAACCGATGTGTTAAATGGAATGGCCTGTCCTAAAAAAACATCAAACAACATACATACGTATACATAACTGTTCATTGTCCCTGCGTAGGCGTTGGCTATGTCAGAATAGACGGGCGTAATCCTAAAGTATGTAGAAGCTATGCAATTATAATTTATTATATTTTGTCAACGACCTTCACGAGACTGATATGGAAAAGATGATAAACGGGTAACTAGTTCCAACTGAATTATTAAACAAACAATTAAATAATGTTGTGTGATCATCGTGTATTTAGTTTGCTTACAACAATTGAATAATGTGTCTTACAGAATGGAAAACAGTGAAATAACAAGGTTTTTACATGCGTTAAACCGATGTTCTGGAGATAATATTTGTTCAACGCATTTGTTTATAACACGATCTCCTGTAACTATGGCAAACCCCAACTGGGTATCGCGTCAATGGTTGATTAACTACTCTAAACACATCATTATTATGGAAAATGTAACCGTTGTAGCAAGTAACAAAATAGTCATGCCGACCAGTATTGAATCGTTGAACCTCTTAATTTGTAACATTTCTGACGTATATGTGCAGATTTTTTATACACGTTACAAGTTTGGCGTGCTGAACCTCTCTGTTAACTAAGCTAGACATGCATCTATCGCAAGCGGCTTTCTAAATTATAAAACAAACTCACATGTCTCCATACCTTCCTGCGATTCACGACGGACGACCTGTATGCAAATCTGTATGCTGTCTTAAAACGAAATAAAAGTCATGGTTTCCGGCCTATGCACCTATAAGAGTTACTGATGCACAAACATTTGTAACTGCAATTAAGAATATCACGCCAAAAAAACTGTGTTAAACATACAACAGTTCTGTTGGTTCGACCTCCTTAATACGTAACTTTTCATAGAACGGTGCATGCGCTTGTCGTGGTCATTCGGAGAAATGGCCGGAATCCCGCACTTTTAGGTACTATATATTCTGAGTAAACCACTGGCGTGATATTCTTGATTTCAGTTGCACGTGGTTAGTTTTTATTATCTCTTATGTGCATAGCCCCAAAACCATTACTTTGGTTTCGCTCTGAGGCTGACAGTCTGTCTCGTGTTTAATTTGGCACGTAGTGGTACGATGACCTCGTGTTTTTGTTTAAGTTCAAGTATATGGATCATTCCACAATTACGGTAACCCTTCAGATATTGTATACTATTTTTCAGTAGTTTATTCGAACATTCGTCATGTTGTTAACCCGTCTAACAAATTTACATATGCCGTAGAATATCGTGATATTTGCGTTAGGAAATATCACGATATGGAATGCATTTTTATGTACTAGCCAATAATACCCTTGGGGCATGACTATTTCGGAGCATACTTGCTAAAGCGGTCACATTTTCCACACAATGTGTAATGCACATGTAAAAAATGATATAAATAAGTTGATAGGGCATAACACTTCATGACATCCCAATAAATATAACATTCGTCGCAGGAATATTTGAAAATGTGTTGAGATGCACCGACCGATATATAGAAATGTCCTGAAAGCCGTCCTCCGTGAAAGCAAATATGCAATGGTTCGTATACTGCTAAAAGTAATAATTCTACCTGAAATATGCACCACTGCAACACCTGCATGAACACCTATGCCTCGGGAAAAGGTAAAGGTACGTTTTTATATAGCGCGGTATACAGTCCTTGGGATTGTTCAAAGCGCTTTACACTTCACCCCCGGCAGACCTGTTCATTCCTACGTCATCTCGACTTCTCTGGGAAGCATTTGCTGGAATGGAGGGAAAGAGCTGGAAGGAACGGGGTAGCTGAAGGAAGGGGGAGCTGGAAGGAAGGGGGTAACTGAAGGAAGGGGGTAGCTGGAAGGAAGGGAGGGAGCTAGAAGGAAGGGGGTAGCTGAAGGAAGGGGGAGCTGGAAGGAAGGGGGAGCTGGAAGGAAGGGAGTGAGCTGGAAGGAAGGGGGTAGCTGGAAGGAAGGGGGTAGCTGAAGGAAGGGGGTAGCTGAAGGAAGGGGGAGCTGGAAGGAAGGGGGAGCTGGAAGGAAGGAAGGGGGTAGCTGGAAGGAAGGGGGAGCTGGAAGGAAGGGGGTAGCTGAAGGAAGGGGGTAGCTGAAGGAAGGAAGGGAGCTGGAAGGAAGGGGGTAGCTGGAAGGAAGGGGGAGCTGGAAGGAAGGGAGGGAGCTGGAATGAAGGGGGTAGCTGAAGGAAGGGGGAGCTGGAAGGAAGGGAGGGAGCTGGAAGGAAGGGGGTAGCTGGAAGGAAGGGAGGGAGCTGGAAGGAAGGGGGTAGCTGAAGGAAGGAAGGGAGCTGGAAGGAAGGGGGTAGCTGGAAGGAAGGGGGAGCTGGAAGGAAGGGAGGGAGCTGGAATGAAGGGGGAGCTGGAAGGAAGGGGGTAGCTGAAGGAAGGAAGGGAGCTGGAAGGAAGGGGGTAGCTGGAAGGAAGGGGGAGCTGGAAGGAAGGGAGGGAGCTGGAAGGAAGGGATGGAGCTGGAAGGAAGGGGGTAGCTGAACGAAGGGGGAGCTGGAAGGAAGGGAGGGAGCTGGAAGGGAGGGGAGCTGGAAGGAAGGGAGGGCGCTGGGAGGAAGGAAGGGAGCTGGAAGGAAGGGGGAGCTGGAAGGAAGGTGGTAGCTGGAAGGAAGGGGGAGCTGGAAGGAAGGGGGAGCTGGAAGGAAGGGAGGGAGCTGGAAGGAAGGAAGGGAGCTGGAACGAAGGGGGTAGTTGGAAGGAAGGGGGTAGTTGGAAGGAAGGGAGGGAGCTGGAAGGAAGGGGGTAGCTGGAAGGAAGGGGTTAGCTGAAGGAAGGGGTTAGCTGAAGGAAGGGGAGCTGGAAGGAAGGGGGAGCTGGGAGGAAGGGATGGAGCTGGAAGGAAGGGGGTAGCTGAAGGAAGGGGGAGCTGGAAGGAAGGGAGTAGCTGAACGAAGGGGGAGCTGGAACGAAGGGGGAGCTGGAAGGAAGGGAGGGAGCTGGAAGGGAGGGCGCTGGAAGGAAGGGGGAGCTGGAAGCAAGCGAGGGAGCTGGAAGGAAAGGAGGGAGCTGGAAGGAAGGAAGGGGGAGACTGGAAGGAAGGGAGGGAGCTGGAAAGAAGGGAGGGAGCTGGAAGGAAGGGGGGAGCTGGAAGGAAGGGGGAGGGCGCATCCTTAGGATAAACTCTGATTGTACCTTTTTTAAGATGCCACAATTATGTGATATTATATGACCGTTATCTATTCAATGTGGGTGTTTCGGGACGAATGTCGCGTACGTTCCATGCTGAACGGAATCATAAACACACGACGGTCAACTTATTTTTAGAAAATGGTAGATAACATATTTCGGCGCATGTTAGAATATATCTAGTTTATACTATATGTAACATGATATTACGATAAAACTATGTATCACTCCCTTTCGCTGACTTCCATTCAAAATACTGTCCAATTTTGGATACAGCTGTCTGACTGACATTCTTAAGAATCCAAAGACGGCAAATGTTTGCGTAATCCCTTTGCGTTTTACAGTAACTACGTCTATCGCTTGATCAATGATAAAACTTGCTAACTTGTCCAACTCACATATTTCTTCATGTCTTCTTGTCGCATATGCTGTCCTGCGCTTACACATTAAAAGTTGTGTCGAATCTCCTGGTTGCCTCTTCAACGAAACAGGCTGTCGGTCTCTAATCATGTCGGCCGTGCTTATTTAAGTGTTTAATTGGTCCAAATCTAGATTTGCAAGAGCGATTGGCAAACAACATATCAAGTGTTGACGTGACTGCGGTGGTTCAATGATTTACACAAGACAACGATGTCGTCTTAGATAGCGCCGGTAACCGCACAAACAATTAAGGCGATCGTGACGCTGTGCTCCATTGTTAGAGCTAGTTTCGGCCACAGCTGACGCGTGCCCAGACTGCACACAATTGGTGCCGTGCATCACGGTGCATGTGATGCCCGGCAGACACGTATGTCGACTTTTAGGGGCGCTCGCATAAGTTCTCAAGTCACACAAAAACTCATAATGTTTAGTATTTTATCAAACTACCACCCGTCCCATCAATACGTGGTGTGAGACATAAGATAACGCGCATATTATTGCCAATCAAAAAGCAGAATCAATAGCCGCCTGCCTCCAATCCATATGCAGTCAAATCGACACGTATCCGACTTTTAGTCGCAAACAGTTTGTATGCCGACGAATAGATGGCAACTACCAATCGGCCGACCGTCAGCCAGCCAATTTTTCATATGCCAGATGTCTACAAAAAAAGTGTTGCCAACTGTTGGTAGAGAATATAACATAGTTAACTCGACAAGGCAGGGCCAGGCTGCAGAACTAGCTTTATTATCTTTACTACAAGAGAGCTCTCACTAGCTCTATATCAAAACAGCAGGTGGCAGCACCAGACGGTAGTAATGTCCATTAAATCTTCCCAAACTTTACATAAAAAGTTACGCTTTGCATCTATAAATAAGCATTCGAAATGTTCAAAACAAAACTACAGTTCAACAGTTTTATATGAATACCTTCAAATCGTTAACCCTTTGTGGACGAATGGGAGGAGCGGGTACAGGAAGTGTAAGACTTGTACTAGTAGTCCTGGGTGAGGATGGAGATCCCACTGGATTACTTGCTATGACTACCAGATATGGTAGAGTAGGAGGGGTAGGCCACGGAGCGGGGTCAAGTTCGTCTGGCCAGTATCTCAACGGCTCAATGTCAGTGTTGACCTTTCGGAAATGACTCGCGTTTCGCGTTTTGACCTCCTGGCCTCTTTGTGCTGTTATTGTTGTACTGTTCCTGTCTATGGCTTCAAAAGACTGATGCTGGAATGTTGGCACTAGTTTCTCTTGCTGTGTCCTATTCTTCAACAACACTTTGTCTCCATTACCAATGTCAGACTTGGTTATATTTCTCCGTGCCTCTTCTGGTGGATTCTTTCATCCATTTCCACAGCATCTCGGGTAGCTTCATCTCCAGTGGTACATCGTTCAAGACGGGTGCTGGTGGCTGGCGTGTCGATGTGTGCAGGGTAGCCCTGCAGTTTCTCAGAAAGCGGTACAGCTCCTGTTATCAGGGTTTACCTTCTACTTGTGCGCACTTGCAGACTTTCACTGTGGTTCTCATAAATCTTTCTGCTACATCATTGGCTTCTGGCTAACATGGCGTGAGCCGCAGATGGCGGAAACCTTGGTTGAGAGCGAACATTCTAAATTCTTCGCCTAGGAACTGAGTCCCGTTGTCTGTCTTCAGAGTGTCTGGGATACCTCTTTGTGAGAATATCTTGTCGAAGACTGGAATAACTGTCCGAGCTGACACGGATCTTACCGCTTCGACTTCAGGAAATCTGAAGTCCTCGTCCATAATGACAAGTAGATAGTCACCTGAGGGTAATGGTCTATAAAAATATGCGCAGAGGTGAAACCATTTCCTTGACGGAAGATCTGACGTAACCAATGGTTCCCTTGCCTTTTTGTCATCAGCTGCTTTGCATGCTATGTACTCTTCACGTAGCTTGGCAACCACAACGTCAATTCTGGGAAACCGCACTTTCTCTTTGACGAGAACCTTCACTTTCTCTTTGACGAGAACCTTCGTCTTGTTTATTGCTTTAACAAGATTTGCCATCGAAGCCAAAGGCCCAGATGGCAAGTGGACAAGGAAGCCATTGGCTTATCGAGAGTCCAACAATGTTCATCTACTTATAACCCGCCCTCATGAGATATGTGTCAACCTTCTTTTTGTTCCATTCATTTAGTGTCCTCTGTGAGAACGAGTGCTTCCTGATGTCCAATCTACATTGATCCTTTACTAATTTTACCTGATGTCCTCTAGTTCTGCTATCCTTCTTGAGTGAGAAAAACATTTCTATCAATATTTTCATACCCATTCAATATCTTAAAAACTTCAATCTGATCTCCTCTTAACATCCTTGTCTCTAGAGTTGTTAAACCACATTCCTTCAGGCGTTCTTCATAACTAAGGTCTCTCAGTTCTGGAATCATTTTAGTTGCCTGTCCTGCAGACTTGCTGGAACTGCTATGCGGGTTTCTCTTAGGACTAGTCCATCTTGTGTTACAGTCAGTTCATTTCCAACTCTACTGTGCACCGCTTCAAGATCTTCACTTGGATCTTGTTCATACTTGATTTCAAAGATATACCATTTCCCTGTTAATAGAAGATCTTTGACAGCACTCAGAGTTGTGTCTGCCAACGTGGCTTCTAGAACTTCTGTACCACTCATCGCCTTCACTCTGTGATAAAAATCACACCGTTGTCGCCAAATATAAAGTAGCTAACTCGACAAGGCGGTGCCAGGTTGAAGAACTAACTATCAATAGCTCTATATTAAAACAGCAGGTGGCAGCACCAGACGGTAGTAATTTGGTCACCAACAGTTTGTCGGCTGACAAATAGTTGGCGACTATCCGTCGGTCCACCGAAATTGTGACCGACTCACTGTTGAACAGACACGTACGAACTGATTTACGAGTTGGCATCAACTTGACCAATCGGCAGAAGGTGGAACTAACCCGGTGTCACGATTTTTTTCGGTTCATTAGTCTAGGGGTAGCAATAAATAGCGGTGGATGAGACGACGTCACTTACTTTTCTTTTCGGGTTCCGATTATGTATACAGTAACCAACAGCTATGGCAACTAGGTATGATTGATATAAGAGACAAGAACAAACATATATAGTTTGCACATTTATTACGTAAATAACACAACAAGATATTATGTGTCAACAACGTCAACAATTATAGAGGATAACAAGTTCACACACATCTAAATCAAAAGTTAGAATAATAACTTTTTTAGTCTTGCCGGAAATAGAGTTCAAATGTTTCGAAAGTTCCAATCGTGAATACCGATAACTTTAACACATTCTGTCCTTGGATGTGGGTTAAGCTAATGCTTAACATTGACTCCTTCCCTGGGTCGCCACAGGGGATAAAACTAACACGTTGCACAAGACATTTTGACAATCATTTACACAGCGGTGTCAACGAATTGGATACACTGAAGAATACTTTAACGACGGACGATGAGACGAACGAGTTGAAGATAGAAGAACACTTTAACGACGGACGATGAGACGAACGAGATGAAGATAGAAGAACACTTTAACGACGGACGATGAGACGAACGAGTTGAAGATAGAAGAACACTTTAACGACGGACGATGAGACGAACGAGTTGAAGATAGAAGAACACTTTAACGACGGACGATGAGACGAAAGAGTTGAAGATAGAAGAACACTTTAACGACGGACGATGAGACGAACGAGATGAAGATAGAAGAACACTTTAACGACGGTCGATGAGACGAACGAGTTGAAGATAGGAGAACACTTTAACGACGGTCGATGAGACGAACGAGTTGAAGATAGAAGAACACTTTAACGACGGTCGACGAGACGAACGAGTTGAAGATAGAAGAACACTTTAACGACGGTCGACGAGACGAACGAGATGATGATAGAAGAACACTTTAACGACGGTCGACGAGACGAACGAGTTGAAGATAGAAGAACACTTTAACGACGGTCGACGAGACGAACGAGTTGAAGATAGAAGAACACTTTAACGACGGTCGACGAGACGAACGAGTTGAAGACAGAAGAAAACTTTAACGACGGTCGACGAGACGAACGAGATGAAGACAGAAGAACACTTTAACGACGGTCGATGAGACGAACGAGTTGAAGACAGAAGAACACTTTAACGACGGACGACGAGACGAACGAGTTGAAGACAGAAGAACACTTTAACGACGGTCGACGAGACGAACGAGTTGAAGACAGAAGAACACTTTAACGACGGTCGACGAGACGAACGAGTTGAAGACAGAAGAACACTTTAACGACGGTCGACGAGACGAACGAGTTGAAGACAGAAGAAAACTTTAACGACGGTCGACGAGACGAACGAGATGAAGACAGAAGGACACTTTAACGACGGTCGACGAGACGAACGAGTTGAAGACAGAAGAACACTTTAACGACGGTCGACGAGACGAACGAGTTGAAGACAGAAGGACACTTTAACGACGGTCGACGAGACGAACGAGATGAAGACAGAAGGACACTTTAACGACGGTCGACGAGACGAACGAGATGAAGATAGAAGAACACTTTAACGACGAGACGAACGAGATGAAGATAGAAGAACACTTTAACGACGGACGACGAGACGAACGAGATGAAGATAGAAGAACACTTTAACGACGGACGATGAAGAAGAACGCTTTCACGACGGACCACGAGACGAACGAGTTGAAGATAGAAGAACGCTTTAACGACGGACGACGAGACGAACGAGTTGAAGATAGAAGAACGCTTTAACGACGGACGAGGAGACGAACGAGTTGAAGATAGAAGAACGCTTTAACGACGGACGAGGAGACGAACGAGTTGAAGATAGAAGAACACTTTAACGACGGACGAGGAGACGGACGAGTTGAAGATAGAAGAACACTTTAACGACGGACGATGAGACGAACGAGTTGAAGATAGAAGAACGCTTTAACGACGGTCGACGAGACGAACGAGTTGAAGATAGAAGAACACTTTAACGACGGTCGATGAGACGAACGAGTTGAAGATAGAAGAACGCTTTAACGACGGACGACGAGACGAACGAGTTGAAGATAGAAGAACACTTTAACGACAGTCGATGAGACGAACGAGTTGAAGATAGAAGAACGCTTTAACGACGGACGACGAGACGAACGAGTTGAAGATAGAAGAACACTTTAACGACAGTCGATGAGACGAACGAGTTGAAGATAGAAGAACGCTTTAACGACGGACGACGAGACGAACGAGTTGAAGATAGAAGAACACTTTAACGACAGTCGATGAGACGAACGAGTTGAAGATAGAAGAACGCTTCGACGGTGATGATCGATGCAGGTTGTAGAGAGGAACGCTTTCACGGGGGTCTTTGATGTGAATCAACAGTCATATTGTCGTTCCGGTGAATAAAATGTATCGAATTATGTATAACATAAATATACGACTAGAACGCTTGGAGGATTTTTCTTTGTTAACGGTTACTAATAAAAGAATAAACGCTACAATAAAGGCTATGTTTGCCCTATGCAATCGGCTTCTACATATTTTAGAAGTTTAGTTTGCAAGTGCAGCTGTAACTAAAACACGTCGTCATGAACCTACCCAAAACTCTGAATGACGCTCTAAATCGTTACGACGCAAAACCCAAATCTGGGTGATTTCTGTATTAAGCAATCAAATCATATTTAGAGACGGCATTCAGCGTTTCTACATCATATTTCAATACCAATATGCCAGTGGTGGCGGGAGTCTTAAGTCAGTTTTGCACTCGGCCCTTAAGAAATTCGTCGATCGGAGAAGGAAACCGTATGAAACCATAGTTCTTCCCCGTTACACCGATAATTCAACAAATAATTTATCAATATTTTCACTTAACTACTCAACCATGATAAATATAACAAACTACATGACTGGAGCTTCACCAACAATAATATTATACACCACAAATTACTGATTCCATAATCGAATGGAATTCAGTTCTAGCTAAACTAAAAAACTAAACTAATATATATAATTATATATATAGATATATATATATATATATATATATATATATATATATATATATATATATATATATATATATATATATATATATATATATATATATATATATAAACCGGGACACCCGGCCACTTGCTCAGCTCCGTATCGAATGGCTTGAAGTAGCAAAAATGGCGGTATACTATTCCCCCGCTGCACACCAAACTCCCCGATAGTGGCGCCACTCAGCCTATCACCACTGCCAAGACTTCATTATTAATTCAAAATGAATATCTACGATGGAATTAAAAAGGCTGGGAAACGTCGCTATTGTTTACGCCTTATTAAGTCATTGCAACAGGCAATTGAATAACATAACATAATTTCAAACAAAACTCAGCACATCAAATGTAAGTTAATGGTTAGTGGCGCCACTGTTTGACTATTGCACTCAGACTCCCCAACAGTGGCGCCTCCAAGTGTTAATACTGCAGTTGGGTAGTCTATTATATGACCCTAGTGTCAGTCTGGCATCCGAACACCTGGATTCTCGCCCATATCACTTCACAGTCCTTACACAACATTTGTCTATGCGCAAATACATTTTCTACCACACAGTCATTAATCATTTGAACACAATGTAATTTCGTAAATAGCAACATGTCAACGTTCGATTTCGTCTCTAGCAGTATTTCCCGTTGTGGTAACGTCAACAGAAATGGCTTCAGTGGTGCTTTCCAATCTCTAGGCGTGATCAGGCGGAACCGATGTTTCGATTGGGGGCAGTGTCTCAACGACCGATTGATTCCAGAAGGAGTCGGTCGAGTTTAGCTGGGCAACACAGCCGCTAAACAGCTTGTACCAGCTGGTCTTGTGCTGGCGCGGACAATAGAGAAACGTGTCCAGTGCGATGACAACCTCGCCAAGAACGTGGTTGCTTCGGAAGCGGTTTAATCTCTCATTCACCGTCACCTGGAAATATATACAAATCAACCACACAGGCTGTGAAAGGTATTGCATTTACACATATAGATAATCATAATAGTAACAATATAATGTGCACACACAAACGGTTTGATGAGAAAACACCTATGCTACGCACAAACACACACGTACGCGCGCGCTCGCGCACGCACGCACACACACACACCTTTCGGAAATTTTTTAGGATCAGCATGACTAGGGTGTGATTTAGCAATCTGCGACTGAAATAACGTTCAAATTGTTAGCCTGCTTTGCTTTGCAGTAGTTAGGACGTTTGTGCTCAATTTGTTTACCCGTAAGATTCATGCATCCCTATTTAGCTTACAATGAATTAATATTTATTTACTTCAACAAACAGCACGATTGAAACAGCAGCGACGTTACTTAACACAACAGTATTGTGTTTAAAGGGAAAAAGAAGGTATAATGCATATATTGCTATGTTAAAAAGATTATTTAGACTAATAGGTACATTCGATGGAAATAAAGGCGTGGTATATAATTATGTCAAAGATATATTTCGTGAACGTTGCGTTTTGCATTTTTGTATTATAATTTTACGTAGTAAACTCATGACACGATTCCCAACACAAAGCACCATGGCCTTCATACGAGTATACTGGTGGACCAGACGAACAAGTATGAAGAATAAGCAGATTTGCGTAATTTACCTGCATGTATCGTCCATACACGTTGTAGGCAGTGTATTTCAGTTTCACGTCGTACACGGGGTTGCAGCTACAACGAGCCACTTGCGTTTTCTTCTTCTTTAGGCGCTTGCCATTGACGAGAAGATGAGTCTTCACGTATGTATCTGTCACACAGAGAGGTCAGATCAATTTCCACAAGCGACTGAAATTAAACTTGCTTTCGCTTACGATCCCTCGCTTGGATTTTACGGTCCCATTTGCACCAACAGTGTATGAACAAAGTTTACAAACGTGAACAATCTACGGTCTAGTCCGTGAAATCTGCGGTTCCGATTCGGGAACGTAGATTGCCTTTAAGAAATAGGTGATAGGAAATAGGAAATACCTGTTTTAGACTACGGTTATGATCTACTATACATGAACTCTGCATTCTCTGCAGACCGCTGTAGGTGTATCAGAGATATGGTGAACGCTAGGCGACTGTTTTATTTACGATGAATCACGTACCAGGCTCGTGACCGGAACTTGTTAAAGGAAGACCCTGGACGCTGATAACATGGACCTCTAGCTTGCCCTTGGAGACTGCGAAGGCTAGTTTGATGTCCGCATCCACTTCTGCTGAAACATTGCAATACAGTGATGCCATTGTCTTGACTTTTTACGTCATGTATTTTCCATTGAATACGATAGGACTTACTACACCAGGTATCGCCTTTGACATGCTCAGCATCGCGCTATTCTTAATTACTTCACTATTTGATTTATATCAGGCGCGTAGATAGCCGTATGCATACAGTTTCACTAGTTCGAACTGTGATGGACACAATCCAACAGACCCCTTTCTCCTTCAACTATTCAGCCCAGAGGTTGCGTGTATTTCAGGCTGAGATCGTGTTACTTGAGGATGCACAAGCTGGTATAAACAACAGAACTGATCTGCAATCGCCCTGGGAGATAAAACGGTCCAGGCGCTCTGTACACATTCAACTCTGCATTCACTGCTGTAGCCACTGCCCTGGGATATTTGGAAGAAAACGGGGACGGCAAAGTCAGACGCTACTTGTCCATCAAAAATGTCGACTTCATCATAACACTAGTGACCGTTGAGCATGTCTCCGAAAGTCGGTTTCCTCTGACCGTCCAGTCCAAACAGTGTAGC
This sequence comes from Lamellibrachia satsuma, assembly GCA_033239005.1. Classification (NCBI taxonomy): domain Eukaryota; kingdom Metazoa; phylum Annelida; class Polychaeta; order Sabellida; family Siboglinidae; genus Lamellibrachia; species Lamellibrachia satsuma. The sequence goes on from BSQZ01000103.1 coordinate 1,033,005, forward strand.
CTCTGCCAAAGAGGTAACCACCACAATCGCCCAGCTGCAGCAGGAAAGCGCCGACACAACAGTATGGAATGCATTCTTTAACAGTGTTGTAGAGCTAGCGGGGAGATTTGAGATTGGGGCGAGAAAGCCGCGCAGTGGTAATAGACAGAGGCACCGTCCGTGAGAACTTGCCCGCTGCAATAACTGACACGCCCAGCCAGTATTGGATGAGGGCAGTGTATGTGTCGTTCGTGAATCACTCACTGCAAGAACTGGACACACGTCTATTAGCAGCTCAGAATCACCACGTGGCCCAGTACCTCACACCACGACAGCGGGTGAATCTGGCACTGGATTGTCCAGCTGTACGGGGTGTTCCAAGACGACATGCTAGGTGATCTGCGTCAGGCTTGTTAGCAAATGTATCTGAATGCGCATTTGAATACAACACCTGTCATGTAGAGTAATCCCGTTGTATATAAATACGTCTGTGGAGTCAAGATATAAAACAGTGTACTGAACACAACTGCCTCCGTTTGTATTCGTCACCTGATACCGAAATATACGTGTGTCTGTCTAATCTGATTACCCATTGTACAGTTTACTATCAACGTACCTCGGCTGCACTTGGGAACGATTTGTCCTGGTCCCAAGTTTGTGTCGTCATCCATGTTGTTTGACGCTGACGCACTGTTTTAGATATAACATCGGATTATGCAAACGTACAAGGTAATAGAGGCACACATGCGTAAAATCATACGGTCATCATCGCAATTTCTACTGCTCGTTTATTTAAAACGCAAATGTGTAGTTACATATACTAAATACGGTCTAAATGAAAGCCGTTTTTGCCCTTCGCGACATGTAATATTACCTTCGAGCGGATGTTCAGTAACTGCATAAAGATGATCAGAACATCGTCGTTTGGTCGTTTCCTCATTCCTTAGACATCCCCATAGTTAACATTAACCATATTTTTAAGAGAGCATTTGAAAATCGTTTATTACATAGCTTTACTTACCGTTTTGCTGATAATAGTTTTCATGCTATGGTTACCGATGTTGCCTGTGTGTATCCGAAACGTTTCCCACACGGCAACAACAGATCACCATAGAACCGACATCAATAGGTAGTTTGATTTGTTATTTTTTGGGGTTTTTGTTTGGTTTGTTTGTGTGAGTGAAATGTATTGTGTTTGTTTTAGTTGCGAAGTGGCGGTTCAACTGCGATTGCAGTTTTGTTCCGAAACATTACGGAATTTGCAGGTTTTTTTGCATGAACTCAACGCCACGTCCTGGCATGTGGTAATTGCAACATTAATCCAGACAACGATGGTTCTATCGTAACTCACCTGATCCTCATTTATAATATGTCGACAAATATTGCACAGGACAGATATTGTGCATTTCTGGACGCTGTGCTCAGGGGGCAAAGATTGCGCAGGACAGACGTTGTGGAATACTGGACACTGTGATCAGGGGGCAAATATTGCGCAGGACAGATGTTGTGGAATACTGGACACTGTGCTCAGGGGGCAAAGATTGCGCAGGACAGACGTTGTGGAATACTGGGCACTGTGATCAGGGGGCAAAGATTGCGCAGGACAGACGCTGTGGAATACTGGACACTGTGATCAGGGGGCAAAGATTGCGCAGGACAGACGTTGTGGAATACTGGACACTGTGATCAGGGGGCAAAGATTGCGCAGGACAGACGTTGTGGAATACTGGACACTGTGATCAGGGGGCAAAGATTGCGCAGGACAGACGTTGTGGAATACTGGACACTGTGCTCAGGGGGCAAAGACTGCGCAGGACAGATGTTGTGGAATACTGGACACTGTGCTCAGGGGGCAAAGACTGCGCAGGACAGATGTTGTGGAATACTGGACACTGTCCTCAGGGGGCAAAGACTGCGCAGGACAGATGTTGTGGAATACTGGACACTGTGCTCAGGGGGCAAAGACTGCGCAGGACAGATGTTGTGGAATACTGGACACTGTGCTCAGGGGGCAAAGACTGCGCAGGACAGATGTTGTGGAATACTGGACACTGTGCTCAGGGGGCAAAGACTGCGCAGGACAGATGTTGTGGAATACTGGACACTGTGCTCAGGGGGCAAAGATTGCGCAGGACAGATGTTGTGGAATACTGGACATTGTGGTCAGGAGGCAGTGGACGCCATGAACGACGAACCTATCAACTTGCTTGGTCCACTCAGGTACTTACTCTTCAATGTGTCTTGTTAATTCACTCGTCACCACGCTGCTGGTTCTTGAAGACGAGCTTATGCGTCGACCGTTCACTAGAGGGTTCAGCAGGACCGAATGGAACACGGCTGTCGAGACAGAGACATCAACGGCGTCAGAAAGAGCAGTGGACCATGCCCGTCCTCACGTCAACGTTCGGGGGTTCTAGCGAACCCCCCTTTTGCGTAACTGAAACTTTTTTCAAAAATCATCCCATAAATCTGGCCGGCTGAACGTGTACGGCCTAAACCCCCTTCGAAAACCCATGCAGGCATGCTGGATGTAACCAGAAATAATGTGTGTTTCTATATAAGTCTCCCTCTTTGTATACATACAGTTTATCAGATGTTTACATATGCACCATCCCCATTATATCCAGCGTGTGCACAATTCACATAATGCTGAATGTTTCTACAGTTAAACTTGATTACAAAATGTGATGAAGGAATTAGCTAAATTTGATAATAGTTTAACACATAAATTAGGGATAGCCTGCAGTAACACAACACAACTTAATCACCAACATCGTTGACTGCTTGTTCCTCGTTTCCCAAATGAGCGTAAAATGATTGTCTATCGCTAACATTAATATAATAGTATATTGAAACATGAAATTGTTATTCTGTTTCATTTAATGATTATCAAACTGTGTTGGTGAGTACTTGGGTCAATATGGTGAGTACTCGGGTCAATATGGTGACTACTTGGGTCAATATGGTGAGTACTTGGGTCAATATGGTGAGTACTCGGGTCAATATGCTCACTTTAATTTAGAACAGGTGCAACGCGCGTTGAACCTTTGCCCGTGCAGACCGATTGCCTTTGTTAAATTTTTTCGACACAACTTCCAATTACACTGTCAGTTTATTAGAACATTCACCAATGTTGAAATTTGTTTCTACCACTATTTTCCTTCCTTTCTGTTTATATCACGTATTGCTCGACTAATTCAAACGTATATTTTATGCCAAAAAGAGACCTAATATTAGTGTTGCAGTTGCGCATCTTCACAACATTAGTGTCTACTTACATTGCTCGATGTCTTTCATATCTGGCACAGAAAGGACCACAACGGCATCACTCTTTTTGCCATCCATATTGTCTGGCGCAACACAGAAACATCTTCAAACAACATGAATCATATAAAACACACACCAACTGCATGCTTTGTAGACAACTGATTTTTTTTAACGTAATATGTTCAGTTTCTATTCAGAATATTAGTAAAGACGACACTGATAATTAGCACAAACATAGACAAGAGAAGTCATGGGACAGAACTGGCATAACCATTCGTAACAATAAATGTGTAACACACGCACGTACGCACGCAAGCTCGCCCGCACGCACAAGTTTAACCATATATATGTGGAATACTGAGAGTGTGGTATCGTCGACTTCCTCGGCATTTGTAGCCCAGTATCTTGCAGCGTCCAATATGGGTCGAACAATATTTGACAACTTTGTGTTGGAAGAATACGAATGCCTGCCTACGCCGAGTGCAGCACTGACCCAAAAAGGGTGGTTCATTACATCAAGTTGCCACAATAAAAGAGTGTACCGTGTATGGTTTTTGAGATGTATGACCAAAATCTAATTTTTAGACACCACTCTCAAGACGCCTGAACGTGAAAAGTGCTGGTACAATTAAGCCTATTCAATATATGTAAATAAAAACCATCCAAAGTTCTTGAAAGAAGCCGTTATAAAATATAGAGAAAGACCAATAAACGTTCGTGGTTTTTGTTAACATCATTAAATAAAGTGGAAACCCTCCAAACACCACCGGAGTATTTGCGTAAGGAGGCATAACGCATGTAGGAAGTGACATATTATTATTCTAACCTGTAAAAAACAAACCCTAGAACCAATGTTAAGTGTCAACACTGTGACACAAGAAAGAGCACGTTGTTCAGCACCAGCAGTGTGAATTAACAGCTCCATGGTATTATAGGTTTCACCTAAAAGTACTCATTGTTTTGTTAAACGGCGTGTGCGTATTACATAAAATATTCACACATTCCAAGTTTGAATATCAACAAAGCTGATTCGCGCCGGGCTAAACCAATTGAGTAGGGAGTTTCGTGGGAATCTTCTCGGGGTACCTGAGAACACACGTGGGCAGACATACGTGTAGCGTGGATTCTCACCGGGATTCGAGCTTCGTTTCAGGCTTACATTGAGGCGGTCGTGCGACGGCGTTGCCAGTGCTGCCGCCGACAGACTTACGCGGGCCGACCGGCTGCTGTTTGCCCGGCTGACACACGAACCGTCGTCGCCACAGATGCTATTTCCGTCGGCGGCGGCCTCGACACCCAGGCCAGGCGTCGGGAGACCGGGGACGGCCTGCCCGAGAGAGCTGGTCGGCGGGGGGCCGATGTTTTCGTCGTGATCAAATAGGCTGAAAGTTCAAATTGTGATTACTACTTGTTGCATATTTGGTAACACCTGCGATTTTACCGTGATTTTTTTTTAAAGCGGGATATTTCGTACTGTTGACACCTAAGTCGTTGTTGTCATCACATGAAAAGTGCCAAAAAACACAATCAGTAATTTAAAGTGTATTGCATGCAAAGTTGAAAAGTCTACGAATGCCTATATGCCTTTTATAAACAAACGAGGACCCACTGGTAGCTGATAACAAACAAGATATGGGCGGAAGTTGTCACTGTGTGACTAGTAGCACTGACTACTCGGAGGTGAAGCAGCGTGGACATCGCAAGTGAGATAGATACTATAATAGAAACTATTCTGACGACAAGCGTGACAACAGCTCATAAATATTGGTATATTACTGCGTTTCATGTTATATACATTTAACAAGATTTGCCATCCAAGCCAAAGGCCCAGATGGCAAGTGGACAAGGAAGCCATTGGCTTATCGAGAGTCCAACAATGTTCACCTAGTTACAACCCGCCCTCCTGATATATGTGTCAACCTTGTTTTTAAACATATTCACGCTGCTAGCAGTTACACAATCTGTAGACAGTTTGTTCCATTCATTTATTGTCCTCTGTGAGAACGAGTGCTTCCTGATGTCCAATCTACACTGATCCTTTACTAATTTTAACTCATGTCCTCTAGTTCTGCTATCCTTCTTGAGTGAGAAAAACATATTTCTATCAATATTTTCATACCCATTCAATATCTTAAAAACTTCAATCTGATCTCCTCTTAACCTCCTTGTCTCTAGAGTTGTTAAACCACATTCTTTCAGGCGTTCTTCATAACTAAGGTCTCTAAGTTCTGGAATCATTTTAGTTGCTCTCCTTTGTATGCGTTCAAGCGTATCTATATCCTTCTTACGATATGGTCTCCATGCTTGTATACAGTTTTCTAAATGAGGTCTAACTATTGCTTTATAAAGAGGTATAATTAACTTTTTTCCCTTGTATGTTATGTTTCTTCTAATCAATCCAAGAATTTGATTACCCTTTGAAGCTGCAATACCACACTGCTCTGAAACTTTCATATCAGCGCTTATTGTAACTCCTAAGTCCTTTACTTTTACAGTAGTACCAAGAACAGTAGCTCCCATTTTATAGTTTACATTCAAGTTCCCATGTCCTGTATGTAGGCATTTACATTTCCCAAAATTGAACAGCATCTGCCATTTCTCAGACCATTTCACTAATCTGTCTAGATCGTTTTGTAAATGTTGTTTATCACCATCAGTATTAACCTTTCTAAACAGTTTTGTGTCGTCCGCAAATTTCAGTACGTTACTTGTTATACTCTCGTCCAAGTCATTGATATAAATTAAGAATAATATAGGTCCTAATACTGATCCTTGAGGTACCCCACTCAAAACCGATTTCCAATTTGAAACTTCGCCATCTACTATAACTCGTTGTCTTCTGTCAGTCAGCCATTGTTCTATCCAGTCAGTTATGCTATCCCCGATACCATGGGCTTTTAATTTAAGTAGTAATCTTTGATGTGGCACTTTGTCAAAAGCTTTCTGAAAATCTAAGTAGATAATATCTACTGGCGATCCATCGTCTATCCACTTAGTGATTTCTTCCAAAAAACATAACATATTTGTTAAGCATGACCTCGCTTTAAGGAATCCATGTTGAGATGAATTTAATAATTTATGCTTAACGAGGAAGTCCACCATATGGTCTTTAATTAACCTTTCTAATAATTTACAAATCACTGACGTTAAACTCACTGGTCTGTAATTCTCTGACTTATTTCTCGAACCCTTTTTAAATAATGGTATGATGTTTGCTTCTTTCCATTCAAACGGAACAACTCCCTCTTTTAATGACAAGTTGAATACTCTTGCAAGTGGTATACTGATTTGATCTACTGTTTCCATTAGTAATTTTGGAGGAATCCCATCCACTCCCGGTGATTTGTTATCCTTCATTGCCTTTATTTTCCTAGCTACCAATTCTGGAGTTACAACTAACGGTCCTAAATAGTCAGATTTAGCCCCCTGAAATTTAGCATCAGCAACTGGTAATGAACTAATATCTTCTTTTGTAAACACTGAACTGAAGTAACCATTTAGGTCTTCCGCCATTAAAAACCCCTGTGATATTATATTTCCAGCACTGTCTTCTAGAGGTCCAACCTTGCCTTGTACGTTTTGTTTACTCCTGACATATGCATAAAAACTCTTGCTGTCAGTTTTTATGTTACATGCCAGTTTTTGCTCATAGCTTCTTTTAGATTGTCTGATTTCAGTTGTAGCTGCATTAAGTGCCTCTTTGTATTTTGCATAGTCTTCTTCCTTTCTGGTACGCCTATAAACCCTCCACATAGTTTGTTTTAGCAGTATTTTTCTAATTGCCTCTTTTGACAAGTGTTTCTTTCTACACCGTTTTCCTTGTTTTCGGAAGGGAACAAATTTATCAATGATACTCTCAATTTCATATTTTAGAATATTCCAACATTCAATTGCACTCTTATTCATCAGCATGTTATTCCAATCTAGCTGTGCTAAGTATTTTCTCATATCTTTGTAGTTACCTTTGTGGAAGTTTCTCTTGTACGTTTTCTTATTTTTACTTTCTGATTTTACATTGATGTCAAAATGTATTTGATTATGGTCACTATTACCCAATGGTTCAAATATTTTTACATTGTCCACTAATTCTTTTTGTGATGACAAAACTATATCTAATACATTTTCTCCCCTGGTTGGTTCTAGTACGTGCTGAGTAAGAAAGCTATCCTGGATTAAACATAGAAATTGTTGATCCTCAATCCCTGTGCTCTCTAGAGAATTCCATTGTATGTGTCCATGGTTAAAATCTCCCATTATGATACATTCCCCTTTACTAACTTCCTTTATAGCGTTTTTTATTTTTGTGTTGTCCTCTTCGTTTATGTTTGGACTTCGGTAAACTAATCCAATAGTTAATTTTGAATTTCCTGAAACAATTTTGCACCAAACAGCTTCATCGCAATCTGCTTCCCTTTCTAGTTTTATTTCATAAGCCTGAATAGATTCTTTAACATATAAAATAACTCCCCCGCCCCTTCTTCCTATTCGATCTTTCCTAAACATTACGTATCCTGTCAGTCCTAATTCAGCATCTGTTATATCTATGTTGGCCCATGATTCAGTTATACCAATTATGTAAGTGACTGTGGCATAACCTGATTATCCTATCGTGACGTCACATATCTGCTTCTAACTATCAATAAGACGGTCTACGCAAACAACATAAATGCACTGTAGCGTGTCTAGGATCTCGCACCGGGGGGGGGGGTACCCAAATGGGAGCCTTGGCCCAGTCCCCCAACACACCACTACAAATGCGGCCGCTATATCCGCGTTCATTCCATTGCAAACGTGCTACTAGCTTAGAATCATGGGACGTCTCCGTATTTTCCCATGTAGACAATGAACCCCGTGTAGCCTAGCGAGCCAGCACAAACCTGTACCACACAGCGTCGTCCGAGAAGTGGGTTTGATTGAGATCCAGCACGACTTCGCCAAGGAACATCGGCGAGTTGTTCGCCAGACTGTCCCACAGGACGACCTCGAGAGACCGACACTGCATCTGAAAGACGAAGGCCGGTGTGGTCGTGGACACATTGGTGTGGTCGTTGACACACTGGTGTGACATGCAACAAAACGAACAATAGCACACACCAGGCCGGAGTTTTAAATTAACACAGTTCCGGTTTCTGGTCAGAGGATAAAGTTATTATGTTGTGGATACGAGGCTTTGACATAATTTGTGCAGGCGTGAGTAAAGTTGACTTATTTTTAACAATAGCCCATCATTATTATGGTGACATATTTAAATAACGATCTGACGTGATATCGAAAGACTTCTAATAAAGTTCACGATGAGCTGTCTCCAACCAATCATGTCTCTATTTATTTATCTCCACTGGCCCACCCATCTCATATATAGTGTTCCTCTCTCCAGATTGCCTTCAATCGTTCTGATCATTATCCTCTTTCCCAACCTGTCATCTTATACACGCATGGTGTGTCCACAATGTGACAGCTTCTGTTTCGCGACTAGTGCGTGCAGTCGGAGGACCTGATTGATTGATTTCCTCAAGGACAGACTCGTGTGTTCTCTTGGCCGTCCGTTGAACCGGAGCATTCTACTCAAGTACCACATTTCGAAGCTGTCGACTCGTTGCCTTTAATCGTTCTGATGATCCACAACTCGCAGCTATACATTACTACTTTCTTGTTACATCCTTATTGCGACTTACCTTGTTCCATGACATGTCATGATAAGCGAATGTCTCTGACCATCGCGGCTCGTTGTTGAACATCACTGTCTGTGTTCGGAAGGATTCGAACTCGCTGCAAGAAGCACACGGCGACGAACATTGGATATAGGTGTTCCTACCGGGCATGCATAGCGATGGCTCGAACGTAGTAATGAAATAGTACTCTTTATAGACGAATTAGAGGAACGACTAACGAATGTTTAACAGTTGTCATATACTTCGAACTTGTGGTGAAGGGTAGGTGGGGGAGGGAGAGGGAGGCAGAGAGGGAAGGAGGGAGGTAGGGAGGGCGGGGGAGGGGGAGAGAGGGAGGAAGAGAGAGGGATGGAGGCAGGGAGAGAGACAATGGGTACGTTTATTGTACAATTATTATGAAAAAGCTTTCAAAGAATGTGGTTTGAGAACACGCGCGCGCGCGCGCGCCCGCACGCACGCACAGCACATTTGAAAATTGCGACGCCTATATGTTGCTTAGATACATAATACAGTATCATGTATTACGCCTGCCACCGGAAGCCGTATTAACCAATACCGACAAACAGTTACATCTACGTCAGCAATGGTTCTGGGAAGTTATAATCATATTTCTGCGTCTAGTCCCTAATTGAACTAATTCGTCTGATCGGTTTCATGGCAACGTGCACAGTTGCGTCTCTTGGCGTGACTCTAATACTGAGCATTTGTTTTGTGTAACATAATTCAAGTAGCAGCTGTGTTGGTGGAGTTGGCAGGTACCAGGCAATGACAAAGCCAACCATTGAAGTTGGTAATACAGTGGCGTGAGAAGCTTGAGTGGCACATCTAAGCAAAATTGTCAATTAATCTCGAAATCGGGAAGCTGGATTAAGTCGTCAACATATGGATGGATATGCTAGGGAGCTAAGGAGAATGGAAGCATGGTTTAAAAGATGTGTCTTCAAATGACGGCAAAATTGTATAATGTTTTCTACCGACCTAACCATAAGATGAATTGAATTGAAGAGACGGTGGGACAACCAACAGATATCTAATTGTTTGATAACGTCGTAATGAAAGGCAACAATGCTACTTGTACTAATTTGAATGTCCAATATAAAAAATGTGTAAGTGCGCTGTGCATTTCGGGAAACAACAGAAAGTGACTAATTTGTACTGGCGTACTTTGATTTCGGGAGCACGTAGATCTGAACGAAACAGCAAGGCAGCTCCTTATCTGTTCCTGGTCGGTATGGGATTTCTGCCGCCCGCGACACCTTTAGGGTCAGCGTTGCTGTCGTGAGATCGTGACGTATTACCATCGCCAACTTACCACCGACAGAGGGCGAATGTACCTGCAGCAAGATTAACGCCCAGCATGGTTACGGCGAAATTTGGTGTTTGAATTTCTTAAACGTCAACTAACAATGTCGTCAAATTTCCTACGTTCAATTCGTGTGACGGTTCCAATCATCATATCATTATTATCACTATTGTGCATGCGGCACGGTAATAATTATTGCAAATAAATAAGTAGGGTATGGTTATAATGAAACAAGTACGTTTTCAACACTATAACGTTCGCACAGAATATGCAGCATGTTGTATACATTTGACGGATATGCATCGAGGCCATTAATCCTGGCGGTCTAATCGACCAAATCGGGTCCATGTCACCGGAACAACCCGAACTTGAGCATTATAAGTAAATCTAAATTTCGGATCAATCCAGTGTCTTTATATAGTTAATAGGATTGGCCACGTATTCGAAGTTGGCTGATCGATTCCTGACCTGTTCTACAGTTGTTGAGGAGCATACTGTAAACAATTCAGGCATAATTTATTTTTATCATTTAAGTAAGAGTTGGCGTTCTGCAGACAAGGGTGGAAGGAACGCTGCTGTGGGTAATGGCATTCCCCTTTAAGGAGCGATAGTTCTGCTTCTTTCTGTTCTACCTGTTCGACACAGACGTTCAGTGACATCGGCAGGTGACGTTTGGAGCGACGTCGCGAGACGTTCCTTTTACGTGTAATTCCGCATTCTGCAGCAAATGTGAAACAGTAAAAAGTTGAGTCATACAAGACGACACGCAGTCATTGCGTCTACTAGTGCTACAAGAACAACGCTGTTATACCAAATGCAAAGCCAGGTAGGAGAGACGCTCAACGCAGCATTCGCTAGAGACAATTGATAACTTAAACAAGCATACGGTGCAAAATCCTACCACATATTACGTTTATTATAAATGGGAAAATGTTTCCAAGGCTAATTTCAATTTCAACGACCTCTTAGGTTGTCTTTCAAAAACAGTTCTACGATATATTGCAATAACCTAAAAATAACACATGCTTATAATGTTTTATTTAAAAAAAACCAATATATATTGCGTTAAGCATTCCTTCTTTATAATTGCTGGGTTGAACATTGCTTTCTTAACATTTTTCTTCATAAATTTACCAAGGACACCAGCATTGCATTGAATTTTACACAGCCTATGACATGGTTGCTGCAAGTTATAATTCTTTTTGAAAAAAAAAACAGCATACATTTTTACCCAAATAAAGTACCTTCACGGTAATACAATCCACGACTTAACACCAAAAAAATATATAATCGTCACTAAATTCGCAGCGATCTCGCAGCTGGTTCTAATGTTCTCATAGGAGGCGTTGTTTCACGGAACATTCGTACCGTACGAAGGAACTTATGCGGGCGTTTGACGAAGATTACGTTACTTGGAACAATCGTAGAAAACAAGCATAGCGCTGCATACAGTCGTACGTAACTAAGTACTGTCCCCGCTGATATCATTTCCGGTTTTTCTCACGCCCAGCAGAAAACGCTCGTTTCCTGGCGGCAATTACAAACTTTTATAAAATAGTACTGTTTGCATATATAATTCGTTTACTTGGAGTATGAGCAGAAATAGCAAAAACCTTGTCATAGACACTTCATCCGTTTGTTTCTATTAACACATCCTTAAAATAAAATCCATTTTCACAGATGTCGGTTCTATTCAGGTCGTGCTTAAGGAGAAACACGATTACTTTTGGTTCGTTTTGGCTTAGCAGTTGAGACACACCTCGTGGCCGCCTGTAATCTTATTACGTTGAGGCTAGGTGGAATATAGGAAGAACGATAAAGATGATATTATACTAGTATTATGCAGCGACTATGAAATTCACCAAACATATCCATTACGTGGCGTTTTGCCTAGCTAGATCGCCAAGCTAAAAAATATGGCCGCCACAAATGATCAGCTGTCGGACACTCCGTCGTATTTTTCATTGAATTTCCTGTCCAAACATTTGTTTTTTTCACAAAAACAGGGCAAAATTGTTTCAGCGAGAACAATAACTGAGAAATGTTAATCTTGCAGGTTTATGCCCCCATAGTAATATGATTAATATAATGAAATAATTATGTGCTAAGGAGATCCGACAACTGATGGATCCATCACGCGACTTCAGAATCCGAATTATGACCAATGAGCGCACGCCGTTGTCCCGGTTACTACAGTCCGTCATGTTTCGCCTTAGCAACCATTTTTACATAGAGACGCTGTCAGAGTGACAAAATAGTACAAATATGTGCATACGGGATTTACGATTCCGACACTAGATACCGTGAATGACTGAATAATGGAATTCGGTTTCCGTCGTTCCCGAAACCGTTATGGGGAACTTAGGTGGCCATGTTTATTGAAAGTTTAACGGAGCCTGCTGCATGGTATTGCTAAGTCACGTGATGGATCCATCAATAGCATTTGCTACAGCGTTATTATGACGCCACATGAGGATAACGTCAGCACAATGCGTCACAAACCATGACCGCCACCCCACTGACGTCGATAATCTTGGTGGTGCAGCTTCAAGCTTCCAACCCGTTTTCTGAAGACAAATACAGAAATTACTGATGAATAAATTTAAACGTTTCTAGGTGTACGAAGTTTACTTGACACACACACACGCACGCACGCACGCACGCACGCACGCACGCACGCACGCACGCACACGCACACACACACACACACACACACACACACACATACACACACACCTATATTCATGAGTACGAGTACATTGATGATGGATGAGTACGAGTACCGAGTATATCCTCACGAGTACAAGTATATATTTTGTAAATATTAAATAATATCGTATTTAAAAAAAAATTATTAATTAATCTAATTTATATAACTCAGCAACAAATTAATATGCAGTGGCAGCTGATCAGATCTCTTATGAGGAAAACTGTAAAAAACCCTCTTTATCTCATCAAAAATAACATTCATAATTCCTATTCATAAATGATACTAGCGAGTGGATACCCCTAGCCAAACGTTGAGTTTTGCTGGTTCTCTCTGTGTTACGCAAGTAAAACATAGCAACCAACAGGAAGATTTCCTACCTGACAACACACTGGCTACATTTCTTTATTTAGCATTTCTCTTATCTCTGCTCCCTAAGTCCCTGCTCTTTCAGACCCAGACTAGCATGTCTCATGGCCTCATGAGACATGCTGCATGTCTCGTGGCTTCACTGATCCCAAACTGAGTTCATTGTTATGAAGCACTGAATAATTGTTAGCAGTTGTAATAAAGGGTTAGTTAGGCGTCATCCAGGTCTGGATCATCTTAAATTAAACACTGTCACATATTATGTTGCAATTTTTCGTTTAGGAAAATATTTCCAATAGTTGTAATAGACTTTGTATAGTAGGGAAGTTCTCCGTAGACCCATATACAATATAATTATGGTTTGCCGCAATATATCTATATATATACATATTATTTATTCTTGACGACAAACGAATGCCTACCCATACGAACAAATGGGAAACCCAAACATACGGTGAATTTTACAAACCCCTCCATTTTACGAACATACAGACATGGTATGACTCATAAAATCAGTTTTTGTTTGGAGTCCCTTCTTAACTGCAGTTAACAATTCATAAACCACATGATTTGATATAATAATACTCATTAAACCAGTATCTTTGTAGTTAGTATACAAGTGACTAAATATTACCCCACCCCCTACAAACATGTACATAATTTGAAGGGTTAGAGGTGAGAAGATTTGTCCAAATTGCAACAAATGGGGTTTGTGGCAATTTGAATAAAGTTGGTTTGTCCTTGTGTTGAATAAATACCGCATGAGACCAATTTACATGCTTATACATCAGTTCAGTTTGTCTTCCTTTAGTGCACAAAGGCAGTGTTGCAATTTGTTTGTATTAAAAGTTTGCAATTTATATTTTCTGATGTTAGACTACTGGTTGTTGAGAGGGTTAGCACATGCCAATACAATAGGCTCAAAATCAATGTTGTACTTTTTAGCCAGACTGCTGACGCCAGATTATACTGATGTAGGAGGTAGTCTGACTTGAGTCACCATACTCCAGAATACTTTTACAGAGGAAGCCTCAGCTGGCAGTTCTTAGCAATTAGCACTGTCAGTCAGGCATTTCATGGCTAACTGGTGGGTTAACTGATGAATGACCCTTTATGGACATCCTGGTGGCTTAATTAAACAAAAGGGTTATGGCCTCAACTTGTAGCCCACAATTGTTTGCTTAACATGGTGTTTCTGACTGGGAAAATATGCTGCCTGTTGCGTTTTTTCTGTGTCATAGTCGTAGTTATTGGAGAATGTACTATGTGTAACTAACTTTTTTAATTAATTGTTCCTTGTCTGATATACACACACTACACACAGCCTCAAATTCAAAACAACACTTGCACTGACAATTTGTTGTCCTCTAGTTAAATTTTTTTAAGTAGTGTTTGTACGTTTTAGTTGCATCACCTAATTATGATATTATCTCAACAATGTGCAGTTATGTGTGTAGGGATGGTAAGGGGGGTAATCAATCAGAAATAAGTATTAAAAAAATAATTGAACATTCAAATACTTCAGGAAAGTTTCGTTTTAACTACAAATAAATAAATGTTCACAGCATATATTGAGAAAGTACTCAGATGTACTCGTAATGTACTCTTAAAATCTGAGTACATTGAGTATGAGTACGAGTACATGAAGTTATATGAGTACGGGTACGAGTACTTCAAAAATGTATGATGATCATGATGATTATAATAATACTAATACTATTGACACTGTTATTGATTAATTAATATTGATATTGAAGACGACGACAACAATAATAACAATACACTTATCAATATTTAAACACAATCAAATAAATACTGTTTTACAACTGTTATTGAGGGTGACCACAATGGTGGCAGGTCCAGCATTGTCGGCTGCAATGAACAATTTAATAGCACCACTGAAAGGTGCATTAAACACACACACACACACACACACACACACACACACACACACACACACACACACACACACACACACACACACACACACACACACACACACACACACACACACACACACACACACACACACACACACACACACACACACACACACACACACACACACACACACACACACACACACACACACACACACACACACACCACACACGCACGCACACACACGCACACACACACACACACACACACACACACACACCACACACGCACGCACGCACACAAACAAACGCACGCACGCACACACCACACCACACACACACACACACACACACACACACACACACCACACACGCACGCACACAAACAAACGCACGCACGCACACACCACACACACACACACACACACACCACACACGCACGCACGCACACAAACAAACGCACGCACGCACACACCACACCACACACACACACACACACACACACACACACACACATACACACAGGTGCATGTCTAGGCCCTATATACGGCTAAACAAAGGCGCACGTTTTCAGATGTGCATAAGCTTGTTTTATTACAGGCCTCGCGACAACCACGTGATTGCAACAAGTTATTCTTACAGCCATGGAACACACCTTTTTGTCGGCATGAGCATCACCTCAACCGTATCGGAAGTCTCCCCAGCAACGATACTCCGTGTTGTTTCGTATGTCGCATTGACGAGGCTTTGTCCGTTCCACTGAATGATTTCTTCTCCTGGAGAAAAGACCACAACATGGTTTCACAATGTTCACGAAATAGCCCAGCGTTACTTACAATACAATATGAAGACGTCTACTGCGCCAAAATCCTTTGGAACTCGATCTCAGAGGCGCGGCAAAGGGCTAGGCAATGTCACATCGGTATACAATCTTAATGTTGTCAACATAAGGATGGAAAGTAGTGTTAAGTGGTGGCTATTAGCATTGCAACCTCGCAACTAACATAAAACCTTCGAATAGAAAGACTGAAGGACGGGTAGTAGCAAAAGTTAAAGGACAGAACGCATCGGTTACAAGTAATTCGTATTATTGCGCAGAATTACACCGAATGAACAAAATGTCCTATAATTGTGTAAATGAAACCAGAGTCAATAGGTTTAAAAAGGAATTCCCAGACATAGATGTGGTCTTAGCGGGAGACACATAGTTCAACAACTGTGGATGCCATAAGCTATCCTTGTCCACAGGCCATGTGGATTGTCTTCATATGGAAGACAACATTTCTAAACCTAACAAACTCGAGTTATGATGTAGCACACACATTATTATAACTATGACACATATATTAACCCTGCCTGTTGGAAACCGATCATTCGGGTACAGTATTATTCTACCTCCGACACATGTAGATGTTGTCGTCTTAGCTAGACAGACGCCGCGCTTGTCCGCATGGCCTCCCGGCCCCATGTACGTAACATTTGCACTCGTCTTACCTAGACAGACGCCGCTCTAGTCCGCATGGCGTCCCGGCTCCAGGTACGTAACATTTGCACTCGTCTTACCTAGACAGACGCCGCTCTTGTCCGCATTGCCTCCCGGCTCCATGTACGTAACATTTGCACTCGTCTTACCTAGACAGACGCCGCTCTAGTCCGCATGGCCTCCCGGCTCCAGGTACGTAACAATTGCACTCGTCTTACCTAGACAGACGCCGCTCTTGTCCGCATTGCCTCCCGGCTCCAGGTACGTAACATTTGCACTCGTCTTACCTAGACAGACGCCGCTCTTGTCCGCATGGCCTCCCGGCTCCAGGTACGT